>JARKHS020032226.1:0-48203 GCA_030143305.2 Amblyomma americanum
TTGATAAGCTGGCTTTGGGCCAGAAAATAAATTGCACATTATGTCAAGCTTTTTTAAGCTCTCTCAGATCCAATAGTGATGAACAAATTGAGACAAGTTGGCACTTGTATTGCCAGACATCGCCTTGGCTGAATCTGATGACGAGAGAACATTCTAAAGGATATGTTAGTGGTTTATTCCTTCTTTTCTACCTTTTGAATAGTTTTCATTTGCAGCAAGCTTATGGAGCTGTTCACGCCACAGTATTATCAGAGGTGCCTCAAAAAAGGCAATGTGAGCATGCAGGGTGCATTCAAATACTTGTTACATGAGACAGTGAATAAAATTACCCTGCATTGAGAAGACAATTGCAAAATAAAGCATTTATTTCCACAATGCATGAAGTGAGGTGAAGTGTGAGAGCATGGTAAGCTCACGTCATCGAACTTGAAAACGGCATCAGTCGGGCTTTTTTTTTTCTTTCCAGCATCTCTTCTCTCTTCTGCAGTGACCTATATTTGTGGTCTCGTTATGACTTCTGCTTTACCTCCTGCTCCGAACGCTCCAAAGGTGCCCAGCTTGGCTAACCATGTATGCAGTACAGACAAACAAATCACATAGTCGTCTCTTTGCTTTTTACTCTTTCTCTCGTTTATGTCGCTCCTTTGATACCGCGGCCGTTACCAACTGCACAAACAGATATGCCACGCATTTTTTCTTATGCAGCAGGAGTCGGGCATAAGGCGCAGATATCTGACAGTGTCAGCTTTCTGCGCTACAAAAGCGCGTTGCGGATGCCGGATCAGTTGAAAAACTGTGAAGTCAAGAAGCAGATGCATCCTGCATCTGCGCATCTTTTCGTCCGCCAGGGGAAACTCGCGCCACGTGACATGTGTGCGACTCAGAGGGCTGGTAGTCTTAAATAGTAGAATCTCGATGATACCGATCTCAAAGGGTCATGAAAAATATTCGTATCATCAAATATCAACAAAATTTATATGAGGAAGCACGCAAAATGTATTCACGCTGCTCTGTTCATTGCTGAGTGGATTTATTTACAGCCATGCTCCACCGCTCACTCATGACATCGGCGATCTACGGGCCGCACGCCGCCACTCACTGCTATAGCTCCCCGCAGGGGGGCGTCTGCAGCTTGCAGGCGTTGGTGAGTGGCGACACCACGGGTTCCCGAGCATCCGCAGGGACATCCTCGCAGGGGGATGATGGTGAACCGTGCATCGCCACGGACCCGAGCACCCGCGCTTCACCGTGCGTGGCATCGCCGTGTCCGGGGAAAAGGGGATCCTGGTGGTTGAGCCGATGCTGGGCGTTTGGACCTTTAAGGCCCCTCGGCGGAGGCAACACACCACTTTGGCCCCAGCTTCCTGTAGACGGCACCTCCGGCCTGACCCGACCAGGGGAAATCGGCAGTTGCCCTTTCCTGTCCTCCCCTCTGTCTTTCACTTTCCTATTATCTTTCTTAGAACTTTCCTGTCTCCTCCTGCCTTCTCGTTTTTTTTTGTTTGTTTTTTTTTTTTTTCACTTTTCATAGGCGGCGAGGGTTAACCTTGTGTGGCCAACCACCCTGAGTTGCGTCATATTTAATTATAGCAGTGGTGTACAGCTGGCGTGGGCAGGGCTTGTTTTCAAGTTCCTGTCCTGTCCCCTTGTTGGGCTCCATGGTGGGTGGCTGGCACCATGGCCGAAGAACACAATTTTTTATGGCTACCTCCTTTCTTTCAAATGATCGTCCTCTGAAAAGAGGGTGGACCGATGTGACCTCACAATTTTTCAACAAAAAGAAGACAACTTTCCCAAAGTACCATATTGTGCACAGTGAACGAAAAGAAAAGCCAGCTAGACTAGTATCCCCATTCATAGTTTCAAAAGTTCTCACAGATTCATCAGGTCCGAAGTACAAAGCAACAAAACTGGCTAGTGGAGACCTCCTGCTAGAACTTGTTGACATCATTCAAATCTCGAAACTGGCAGACATTGAAACTTTCGGTGACATCCCTGTGTCTGTAACACCTCATAGATCGCTAAACACTGTACGTGGTGTCATCTCCGATAACGACTTATTGAACCTGACAGAAGAGGAAATGCTGGAAGGACTGTCCGAACAAAATGTAACCAATGTATATAGAATAAAAATGCCCAAAGAAAACAAAGAAATTCCAACGAAACACCTGGTACTGACCTTTGCTTCCTGCACCCTGCCCGAATCAATCCAGACAGGGTACGCAAAAATATCCGTCCGACCATATATCCCTAACCCCAGACGCTGCTTCAAATGCCAAAGGTTTTGCCACGGCTGCCAAAGCTGTCGCGGCCGCGATACATGTGCCAAATGTGCCTCCAATGACCATAAATCCGAAGACTGCGATGCTGCACCACGCTGTGCAAACTACGAAGGCGATCACGCCGCCTATTCAAGATCGTGTCCTGCATGGAAAAAAGAAAAGGAAATTATTACCATCAAGACCAAAGAGAATGTTACATTTAAAGAGTCAAGACAGCGTTACGCAATGACTCAGAGCACATTTTCTTTCACCGCACATACAAACTTCGCAAATGTGGTGCGTGGGCGCGGCACACCACAGCGGCCTTCGGCACCTGCCCAGCTCACACTAAGTGAGGTTGAGGCAGGGCCATCCGCGCCCCTGGCAGATGTAGTGAGAGCTGCTATGCCACCTCCACAAACGGGCCCGTTGGCCTCCAAGTCGGCAGCCCGCAAGGCTTCCCCCATTCGGGAGAAGTCCACCATCCCCCTACCCATGGGTTCCCTACGGATCTCCAGCGCCTCCACTGAGGCAATAGATACAACTCGGAGCTCGCCTCGGCCGCAGCGGCGGCGGGGCTCCCTTGATCGCAAAAAAGAAAAAACCTTAACAACGGGCCCTCAGCAAGGAGGGACCTAAGGTCTCAATACAATCTCCCCCAAAATCATCATGGCGTTCCTTATCCACTGGAACTGCCGTGGAATTCTAAATAACTATAGTGACGCAACAGATATCCTGAATTCTCTATCTCCTGTAGCACTCTGTCTACAGGAGACCAACTTGGGACCTTCTCATAAAAATATTTTTAAAAAGTATAAAGTCTTTCGCCGTGACCGTGAGCAAGCAAATAGGCTCTCTGGAGGCGTTGCTGTTGTAGTTCAGAGCGGCGTCGCAACCCATGAATTAAAGCTCCAGACGAATTATGAAGCTGTTGCAGTTACCGTCCTAAGCTTTAAAACAATTACCGTATGCTCTATATACCTTCCACCACATCTCACTGTTACACTACAAGGTCTAGAGGAGCTTTTTAGGCAGCTACCAGAGCCATATCTGGTAGTCGGGGATTTTAACGCGCACTCCTCGTTTTGGGGGAGTGAACAGACAGACACTAGAGGTCGGATTTTAGAAGATTTTATTCTGTGCAACAACGTCTGCTTGCTCAATACAGGCAAACCTACATATTGCTCTTCATTCTCAGGTCAAATGAGTGGCATAGACTTGTCTTTTAGCTCTCCATCCGTTTTTACCGATTTTAAGTGGGATATTCTTTATAACCCGTACGGAAGCGATCACTTTCCAGTAGTAATTAACTGTGCATCACCACCACCAATAATCCCAACAAAACCACGCCGTTGGAAGATGCACTTAGCGGACTGGCCACTATTTCAAGAAAAGACCTGTCTGGAGAACATTTTTTCTGATAATCTTAGCGTTGACGAACTAAATGAAAATTTTACAACATGTATCATTGCGGCTGCACGTCTAGCCATTCCTCAATCGTCAGGATTTGTACGGCAAAATAATAAGCTTTGGTACACACGAGTGCAGAGAAGCAAAAAAGAAACAAAACAAAGTCTGGGGAACTTTCCGAAGGTACCCCACACACGACAACCTCATAAATTTTAAAAAGGCAAGAGCAAAAGCACGGTACATACGTCGCAGTGCTGAGAAAACTTCATTGAAAAACTATGAGTTGTCCATAAATAGTTCAGTTACATCGAAACAAATGTGGGAGCAAGTCCGCAAACTTAATGGCAGCTTTACTCTTTTCACAATTCCTTTCCTAACAGCTCCGGATACACAAACAAGCATTAGCGAACAGGCCGACAAACTTGGGGAACACTTCGCCACAGTTTCTAGCTCCTCACACTACACCCAATCATTTTTAAAGCACAAGAACACAATTGAAAAACAACGACTGCCGACAAGTGGCAGTGCAAATGAACATTACAATAAATTAATTACACTACAAGAAATCCGTACAGTACTTTCGGCTGGCAAACAGACAGCACCAGGTCCCGATGAAACGATGAAATCCATTATGAAATGCTTGCTCACCTCTCCGAAGATGCTCTGGAAGCTCTTCTAAAATTCTTCAATAAAATATGGCAGTCCAGAAAAATGCCAGAGGCGTGGAAAAACGCCGTGGTTGTTCCATTCCTGAAATCTGGAAGCCTGCCAACTTCGGCTGGTAGTTACAGGCCAATAGCACTTACGAGTTGTCTTGCTAAAAGTTTTGAAACTGTGCTAAATATTAGGTTAATGTTCATCCTTGAATCGCGAAAACTTCTTGATATCCACCAATGTGGTTTTAAAAAAGCGTGCTGTACAAATGACCATCTCGTCCGTTTTGAAAACGCACTCGTTGAAGCATTCATACACAAACAGCACTGTCTAGCAGTATTTTTTGACTTGGAAAAAGCTTATGATACCACCCGGAGGTTTGGGGTTCTTCGTGACCTCGCGAATCTAGGTATCCGTGGCAGGATGCTGAACTGTCTAAAAGACTTTCTTTCTGACCGTTCCTTTCGTGTACATCTAGGCTGCACGCTTTCGAAAAAATTCATCCAAGAAAACGGTGTACCGCAGGGGTGTATTCTAAGTACCACACTTTATTGTAAAAATGAACTCAATATCGCGAATAATTCCGAAGACCATCATGTATTCCGTATATGTTGAAGACCTTCAAATTTCATGCACATCTTCCAGCTTATCAACATGCGAAAGACAGGTACAACTTACAATGAACAAACTAGCGACTTGGGCAGACCAAATTGGATTTAAGTTCTCTCCACAAAAAACAGTTGCCGTCCTTTTCTCACTGAAAAGAGGCATGCAGATTGATCCCACCCTGCACTTGAATGGAAGTGTTCTACAAGTAAAACAAGAGCATAAATCCTAGGCATAACTTTTGACCGAAAGCTCACATTCTTACTCCATATAAACACCCTCAAAAAGAAAGCTTCTCGATCTCTAAATATACTGAAGGTACTCTCACGGAAACACTGGGGGTCCGACAGGTTATGCCTTTTACAGATCTACCGCTCCGTAGTGCGGTCCACTTTGGACTATGGATGCATTGTTTATGGGTCTGCAAGACCGTCATACCTAAAAAAACTGGATCCCGTGCATAACCTGGGTCTTCGTATATCAACTGGTGCATACAGAACATCCCCCATGAATAGCCTATATGTAGAAACAAATGAACAATCTCTTGCAAACAGAAGAGCAACACTTACCTGTGCATATGTACTAAAAATAAGATCCTTACCAAAACACCTTTGTTACCTCATAGTTACCAAGTGCACATGTAGAAGACTGTTCAATAATAAACCACAATCGATCAAACCTTTGTTACTACGCTTTGAAGATGCATGTCATGAACTCGGAATACTAGATGCTCTACCAAAAATGGCCCCGAGGCACGACCCATTGCCACCATGGTACTGTCTTCCCGCTGCTTGCGACTTCATGCTAACACAGTTTCGCAAAAAACAAACACCACATGAACATCTACTACAAGAATACTTGACTTTGAAAGAGAAATATTCAAGCTACATGGAGTTTTACGCAGATGGCTCTAAAACAGCGATGCACGTTGGAAGTGCCGTAGTACAAGGGAGATGGGAAAAAATAGTAAGATTTGCCAAGTTATGTATCAATCTTTACTGCCGAATGTTACGCAGTGTGTATGGCTGTGGACAAAATAGTACATGAGAACATCGAAAAGAGTATAATATACACAGATTCCCTCAGCCTACTCACAGCGCTGCAGTCAAGAAACGCAGTTGAACCCTTAGTAGGCCACATCATACACAGCACAGAAAAAGTCACAACACAAGGACATATGATAAGGTTCTGCTGGGTTCCGAGCCACGTCGGCATAGAGGGTAATGAGAGAGCAGACTCAACAGCAGTAAAAGCTCAAAATGGTGAAATCAAAAATGTGAACATACCCTTAAAGACTGCATGAATTTCATACATAACAAATTAAAGAACAAATGGCAGAAAGATTGGGATAATGAACTGAACAACAAATTACACTTCATAAAGCCCACCTTGGGGGAATGGAAGTCATGCAGACACCAGGAACGTTTCACTGAAGTTATCCTATGTCGCCTTCGCATAGGGCGCACGCACTTGACACACAACTTCTT
Organism: Amblyomma americanum; assembly: GCA_030143305.2. NCBI lineage: Eukaryota > Metazoa > Arthropoda > Arachnida > Ixodida > Ixodidae > Amblyomma > Amblyomma americanum. Next base: position 6,419 of record JARKHS020032226.1, read on the forward strand.
ACTTACAAAAGAAGCCAAACCTGTTTGTGAAAGATGCGGCGACGAGCTCACACTAAACCATATCTTATTTACATGTTCATACCTAGAAAAGCTAAGAAAGAAGTATTTTAGTTAATTTTATAATCAGTGCATTCCGTTTCACCCAGCACTACTCCTGAGTGATAATGCAATTGTTGACATTTCTGATGTTTTTAACTTTTTACGAGAAGTTGGTTGTCTTAATGAACTGTGAATGCCTCACCTTTATGTGATACACCTCAGCCATTTTCTCATTCCTGAGAAGAATGCTGAGGTGTGTATTTCATTGTTTGGGGGCCTCGACATCCTTCCTCTGCAAACAATGGCCGCTGAGGTTACCTGACCTTTTTTAAAGCTTTTACCATGGACCATTTTGGAAAATTCTGCCTTTTACCTTCACTAGATGATGTGAAATAACATTTTAGGTCCTTTACACCACCGCTTCATTTCTGTCATATAAAATTCGGCATCAAGACAATTTTTTACACCTTGCGTTTGGCGCATGATGGCCTTAGCCGCCTATGTACCATAAAACCCAACACAACCCAACACAACACTCACTGCTATAGCGGTGCATATAGCATGGCTGGTGATGTGCGGGCTGCACGTAGTGCTCGAGGGTGCAGTTGCGACTTGCGCGTTTTTATCATCCTCAGGGGCGCAGGAGAGTGTTCGGAACAGTCTAAACTTGCCTCATTGTACACAATACACTGCGCCCAGGGAATTTTACTAATTCGTATCAACCGTGATAGTATCATAGAGATTTCACTGTACCTTCACCGCGCGAAGGAGGCTTCCCTGCTAGAACACTTCCGCGTCCCTTCGCACAAATACATAGGGAAGGTTTCTTTCGAGGTACGCATCAGTTTTTTTCTTGCTTACCTCGAGAATCCTCTTCTTGGTCTTGCTTGTTGCAAAGGGCACTAAGAGTCGAAAATTAGAGAAACGCAGAGGCACGGTGCACAACAAAAATAGCTTCAGTAGCCTCAGTTTATTAACTTCTGACAGTCTGCAGAGCTGTCTTTTTGAGTACTAAATAAAAACTTGTTCATGAACTGCTTAACTAAGTGTACATTCTTGTAATTAAATAAAAAAAATTTGCTTTTTGTAGTAATTTTTTTTCATGTTTAATAAGTGCTAGGCTTTTCTCAAGTGCCCTTGAGATTCCAATAATCATTTGCAAACCTCCATTGAGTCTATCCCCATCAAGTTCAGTAGTCATTGAAAACCACTGTGTGGCACCGGCCAGTCCCCATTGAGTTCAATGACCTCCGACTCATGTGCATTGCTGGTTATGGCGCTGTGCTGCTGACCCGAAAGACGCAGGTTCGATCCTGGCCGCGGCGGTCGAATTTTGATGGAGGCGAAATTCTAGAGGCCCGTGTACTGTGCAATGTCAGTGCATGTTAAAGAACCCCAGGTGGTCGAAATTTCCTGAGACCTTCACTACAGCATCCCTCATAGCCTGAGTAGCTTTGGGACGTTAAACCCGCATAAACCATCAGTGAGCATTGCAGCTGCCCACGTGTCAGGGGTATTAAGAACACTGCACATGTGCACATCAGGTGCAGTGTTTGTCAGTACTGATTTCCTACCTTCATGCGCACGTTCAGTATTTATATAGCATGTTGCACAAGGCTGCCAAATGTGCTGATTGTGCCATTGCTACACAGATTGTGCTTTCCACTGGTTCACCAAAGCAGGCCTCAACTTCATTATTTTTAATGTATGTGTGGTACAGAAATCGTTAAATACAAAACTTGTGTTTAATGCAGCGAATACTGACACTCACTATTTCATTGCAAGGCCTATTATTTTTCTGAGCTAAACATAAAAATCATGTTTGCAGATGGCCTCTGTTGTTCTCGAAGCACTTAGCATGGTTGTTGGGTCTCGCTGCAGGAGCTGTATCAGAGCAAGAAGTCTTTGGACGAGGAGCGCCAAGAGCAGCAGGTGACCATCGACAATCTCAAGAAGTGCCTGAGGCTGGTCCGATAGTAGGCGCCCCCTGCCTTCCCCTCCTACCCTTTCCTGCCGCATGGCATGGGGACTCATTCCACCCCATGACGGGGATTACCCATGTTATATACATTTATGATTTACTACCACCCATGGCACAATATATATATATATATATCTATATATATATACAAGCATCATTTTAAACCCCAACTCTATCTCTCTTTCGCTCTCTCCCTCTCTTTCTCCTTCTCACTCTGCTCTTGTACGACTTCATTGAAAAGCAAGCTTTTTTATTAAGCCGTTATTTATGAAATAAAAGATTGCAGCTGCGACTGGCTCTCATTGTATTTTTCTCTCAGCTTGTAAAAGATCACTGCAAATGCTGTTTGGCGAGAGTGTAGGAAGTTGCATCTTATGATGCTGTGATCGACGGTCTCATTCAGCATATGACCAGCATGTTAAAGTGTACTAGTGGCTGCATTTCCCATGTGCTCATCCTTACTGCTAGCAACTGCTGTTGCAATACCTGTGGCTCGGAAAGCTTTTTTGCTGTGTTTGATACTCTATACCCGCATCAGGTAAAGGCACAGGACGAAAGGAGTAGACAGACATAGTGTTAAACAGCGTTTCCAGCATTTACAGACCAGGGCTTCTTAAATAGCAAAACCTTTACTCCATGAGCATTTTGGCATCCCAGCTCTGCCAACCAAAGTGGGCCACACACGCCGGGCACCGTCCAGTCATGACAAAAGACCTGCACTCGCAGCACTGTTTGTACTGCGCTTCCTGTGCAGATTGCTCATCACCACAACACTTACTGCCTCCTTTACGTCTTCTTATTCGTGTGCCATGCACTGCACCACCACTACTGCTGTTATAATCGTATGAGACCAACAAAGCAGTGTAAAGAAAAGAAAAAAAAAGTGGAAAGAAAGAAAAAAATTTTGTTTACATGACAAAGCAAGTTCATTTCATGGGCGTAAGCAGTTGCAGCACTGTTGGTTAGTCTAACACCGTGTCCCTGGAACCGTGGAAGTGCCACTCGTCTTCGTTGGTCCAAGAAGGATTCTCAGCACTCCCAGGCTTGAAAACCACTGTTATAGGACAAGGGTAGCCTAACTTTGAGAGTGCTCACCAGCGCCACACCCAGAGCGGCACATACTACGTCTTTTAAACAGCCCCTCTCCAGGCTTTTCGTTTCAAATAAGTCAATTGTATAGCTTGGACTGTTATGATCATCTCTGAAAATATTAAGGTCATGCGTGCCCTGAAGGGTGATGAAAATTAAAATCAAAGCCCATTTACACTCGCCCATAACAAAGCCAATCACCTGGGTGGAACAGTAAATTGGACAATTTGGTTCGCTGCGAGTGCAAAAAGCTACAGCACAAACAAGAAATAAGGACAGAAAGGAACACAGAACTAAGTGCACATCCTTGTTGCTTTGCGTTCCTCTCTGCGACCTAGTTTCTTTTCACAGTCCAAGGTGGGAGGAGCATTTCATTGGTCAGTCGTTCTTATTCACGGGAAAACGATAGACGATATCTCGTAATGTGCTCTTATAAGCTAATATACTGTTTTTAGAGAGTACTTTGTTGCACCCACTCTTTTTCGCCATGCCGTTCTTCAGTACTCAGCAGGTTTTTAATTTCTTGTCCTAACCCATTTATGTCTTCATGATCTGGGTGCTGTGCCATGCTTTATTCTTTATAATGATGCGTAAGACATTGGTATACATGGTTCACCGCTGGGTATTTGCCTACTACCACTGAATAATTAATAATAAAATTCTTCCTCTCACAGGTTTCAGTTTCACCAACCAAGGGATAGCTATATCAGTAAAGGTGATGCGAGGCATAAAAAAAATATAAATGCTGCTTCATCACCCGTCATTTCGGCTCTTGAAGTCTGGCTTTAGCGTTGTAGTGAATTAAAACGACAAAGCAGTGATTATATCAATTTTTTTCATGCCTCACGGGACCTATACTGACCTTTGACATCGTAGCCATCTTCGGCTCTGGAGAGAAGAAATTCGATTATTATTTAGCGGTCAGAGGCGTATACCATGTGTTGATTCATGTATACTAATGTCTTATGCATCATTACAAAGAAAACATGCAACTGAAATTCAGTGTCTATACTTGTTTACTTGCTTCGCTGTGATTTTGCCGCCACCACAGCTACGCCAGTCAATGGTGTCGGCCTACTGTCGGGATGTCATGGTCTACTGCCTTGCACCTGTCACTAGGGCCTCCTTTGAGGGGTATTTTCCGCTTCGTTCTTGAGTTGTGATTGGAAACGGCTTGAAGCCGGGGTTCAGCAAAGAATCGCCTTGGCGAAGTCACTTGATTGTAATGGCTGTAACTCCGCTGGTAATGAACGTTGTAAAAACTTTTTGTGCCTGTGCGTCCCAGGGACGATTCTAACTGCAAAATAGAATGTGACCGAAGGTGCAGATGCAGCTGTGTGAAAACTCTCTTATGCCCTATGGCATCAAGAACGCCAGAACAGAACCTCAGTCAGTCAGCCAGAAAAACTTGATTCTGACTGAAGTGTCAGAACTTTGCTGTGGAGCATAGTGAGAGATAAGAGGTTTTGAAGGCGAGGAAAGCATCTCTAGCATGACAAATATTGCTATAGTCGGATACAACTTAAGTCTGCAGTGAAGCTCCGCCCACATTCAGGACTGCGGAGTATTCTTCCACAACTAAAAAAGTCCGTTAAAACTTTTCTTGTTACCTAAACAAGAAGCTAATCACAGGAAACAAATTATAAGCTCTAGAATTCTGATACCTGGCTTGTTTAATAAAGTCAAACATTAAAAAGCTGATTTCATTTACTGTTTTGATTAGCTAGTGGAGTAATATAGGACGACATGCACCGTGGCCCAGTGTTAACAACTGCCGTTTTTTTTAAGTTATATCCTACTATATCATTGTTATTTAGTTTATTTGAAAAGTATTAAGTGATCATTTCAGGTTAAATATAATTAGGGGTTGGACTTTCCGGTTTAAACCTAAGAAAAGAAAACGATAAGCGTACGTCGAATAATTTTAGAAATCTGGTTTTAACAATTAAAGGTCAGTATTATTTAATTAACATAGTTACACGTACGCCACAACTAGCTGCAGGCTATCGATGGGAGTTACACTCAGGCAAAAGAGAAAATTGGCAGATTAAGTAGCGCAGTTGCGCATTTTGAGGTATTCTTCGCTACTTTATACGCCTCTGCGTAACGGGAAGCTGCAGCACTCAACTTGGCGGGCCATCGTGTAGAGAGTCATGAAGCAGCCAGCACTTGGACGCTGTTACAAAACTGTGGTTTCTTTAGATATTTTGCATCGCAGTATGGACCGCGCTCCCAGTCTCCCGGCAAGATTCAGGAAGACCTGGATCGGACCACTGTACCAAGGTTCAAGGAACGGCGATTGCACCCGACGTCTCTGGGAAGCTTGTAGAAGCCTAGTCAAGAGATGAAAGAAACAACCGCAAGCTAAAGCAACGCATCAGACAACTCGTCGCAGAAGCAGACACCTAATCGACGGAGCGAATTAACGAGCACAAACTGCCATTGCTTAGGGCCTCCCAACCGCACCGTCCAGCAGTGACGGATAGATACGTCCCTGGCACTACACGTTCTGCGACCGGTTGCAGGGGACACTCGGGATTGTGAAAATGGTCGCTGCTTGACCCTAACCAGACGAACTCCGAAACGGGACAGAAAAACGAAACCGAGCCTTCCTCGTTCAGCTCAGCTACATCAGCGATGAAACCTCGTCGGCCCCACCAACCCACTTGGAGCCGATTTATCGGACATTGTTTTTCAGCAGCACAAGGGACAAAGGACAAGACAAGTGCACAGACACGGCACCGAGTCTGTGCACTTGTCTCTTCCTTTGTCCCTTGCGCTGCTGTGCTAAAAATCACAATAAATATGGCGCCAATAAGAGCCGACGCCATCCAGTACAATGTGCTGAACAACAAGGTATGGTGGACGGGGATCTTTCTGCAAGAATTTAAACTTGCGGAGATCATCCTCATACCAAAGTCGGGCAAGCCTCGCTTTGTCGTGCAACAACCTGTGTCCCTTTTCCCTCGCATCATGTCTGGGAAATCTGGTCGAGCACATTGTGCCGGCGCGGCTCAACCCACACCTCAAGGCGCAAAGACAATTTCCTGACTCATGTTCGGTTTCATGCCTACCCTGTCCATGCAGGACTTCATGCTACATAATTGAAGAGAGGTGTCATAGACCGTCCCAGCATGCTTCAGACAACAATCCTCGCCCTTGACCTCAAGGGCCTTATATATGTGACACTCGACTTCATTCTCGACAGTTCAGCATTTGTCCCACTGCAGGGAGCGCACCTCTGGGAGCAGCGCTCGGACACGATCAGACTCGAGAGCCACGGCACGCCACCAAGGTCGGTCCTATCCCCGGCCCATTCAACATGGCCATTACTCCTAGAACTCAGTCACTAGATAAGTTTTCTTATCCAGTGGCTATACTAGAACTCATCCCCAGAATTCGACATATGTTCTCTTCACCCATATCGCGCCGCTTCGGACGGGAACTTTCAAGACGCGCTCCAAGGAGCGGTCAATGCGGACTGGCCTGTGCGGCCCATCGAGGAGTCCGAACTGTTAGTAATTAAAACGAAGACATACCAGAAATATATAGTAATCCCCGTGCCCTAACCTTCCCTGGGATGCCAATTTAATACCGCAAGTTGAGAGGCCACGATGTCGCGCGCCTTTGGCCACCTGCAGTCAAGACTGCCGTAGATGGCCGCCGCCATCTACGCAGCCACAGCACCGCTGTCGCCATCTGATCGCCGGCGCTAACCTGCTCTCGGAGTCTCTTTACGCCCTGCTGGGAACGATCGGCTAAGTTTCGGGTGGCTGATTGTGGCATTTTCTCTCTGCGTCTTTGCGCGGTAAGGCAGTAAGCCCGGACTATGTCCACCCAGTCTCCCGGCCATGGGAGTTCCCTCTGGTCTGCTTCTCTGTCAACTGATCTCCTACCGTTGGAAGCTTTTTTGCGCAGTGGTGTCGGCAGTATCCCTGTCGCGCTGGTGCCTAAGGATGGTGGTGCTATCAGGATGAACAACCCTGGTGCTGTTCGGGCTGCTCTCCAGTCGACGACTTCTCATTATGAGTCAATCTCAGAGGTTCGCCAGTTTGGACGCGGTGGGATTCTGTGCAGATCGCCAGACCTCGCCTGTGTAAGAGATTTACTAAACTCCTCATCCTTTGCCTCCCTTCGGGTAAGTTCTTTCATCCCTTCTCATCTGGCGTGCACGAAAGGTATTGTACGAGGTGTAGACTCTTCCCTCTCTCCGGCAGAGACTCTTGAGCTTCTGTCGGCTGCAGGTGTTGTTGCTGTGCACCGCTGTAGCCGGGATGTAAACAACGTGCGGATGCCCACTGAATCAGTGATTGCTACCTTTGCCGGCACTTCCTGCCCCTCTGAAATCAAGGCATGGCCTCTAATTTTTCGAGTAGACCCATTATCATCTCGACCTCTGCAGTGTAACAACTGCTGGCGTTATGGACATAGCGCTGGCGGTTGCAAATCCAACTTGAGGTGCTGCACCTGTGGGGATGCTCATGCAACAAGCACCTGCACTGAGAAGAATGAGAAGTGTTGCCTTTGCGGTGGTGCGCACTCTGCAAACTACTCAAATTGTCCCTCTCGAGCTCAGAAAATTCAAATTCTGGAAATAATTGACAGGAAACGCTGTTCGCGCCGTGACGCTATTTCAGAGGTCAAAGAACGTGCCCGCGGTTATGCCGGTGTGACCGCTCGGCAAGGTGTCATGCTAGACTCAACGCTGACCCAGGCAATTGCAGCTGCTGTGGAGGCTTCGATGTCTAAAATGGTAGGAAAGATTGTCGCAAGTGTGTCGGAGTGCTTTACAAATGTTCTAGCGACTCAGATTACACATGCCGTGCAGGCTAGTTTGGCACCTCTTTCGACAATAATTCCCTCTCCTCTTATCCGGTCTCAAATTCCAGTAGCATCACAACCCCAGGAACAAACTTCTGTCACTTCCGCTGTACCTACCTCGGGTACTTCGAGGGATGTCGATATAATGTATGATTCCGGGATGGTGGAGCCTGATGCGCGGCTTCTTAAGCGCAGTGGGTCCCCCATGTCTCATTCGTTGTCTTCTCAGGGCACCCAGCCCAAATCAAAGAAGAAGCAGCTTGGCACTAAACCCAAGGATACCATTTTGGAGCAGGCAGTTGCTGCTGCTAGACTTTCGCAACCATAGCGTCGTTGCGAGTTCTGCAGTGGAACTGTCGCTCTATTCTTTCCGCTTCCACAGATTTACACTGCCTTTCTACTCAGCTTAATCCGGATGTCATAATTCTGCAAGAAACGTGGCTTTCAACCGACAAACATTTTTATATCAAAAATTATCGGTCATTTCGCCTAGACCGCCAGTCAAGAGGCGGGGGTTTACTAACTTTAGTCTCTTCAAAATTTTGCCACAGGGCTGTGGTATCTTTTCAACAAATGTCTCCTGACTGTGAGATTTTGGCAATAGACTTTGTACTTCCTGGGTGCTCTCCATTTTCAATAGCAAATTGTTACTTCCCCAATGGAGTCCAGGATGTTAGACCTCTGGATTTTTTACTCGTAAACTGTAAAAACACAGTTCTTGTGGCTGGGGACTTTAATTCTCACCATGTGTCGTGGGGTTTTAGGACTAATTCATGCGGCAAGCGCCTTTGGGACTGGGTTTCTGATCACAACCTGATGTGCTTAAATTCAGGATCGGCCACTTATCTTCGCTCATACACTCAATCTGTTTTAGATCTCACGTTCATTAGTCCTGGAATTGGCGTAACGAATTGGTCGACAGTTGATAGCGGCACTTCAAGTGATCATATACCTATTCATTTTGATATCATATGTCGTGTTACTCCGGCGTCTTCTCAGTTACGGTCCCATGTAAATTATGACAGATTTCAGACGGCGTTAAGCTCTGCCCTTACTCCAGTCTCTAACATCGCCGAGGTCCACCAGTCAGCAAGCATATGTCTGGCTATTGAGGAAAGCCGTAAAAAGTCGGAGTTCCTGGTGAGGCCAATTAAAGGGAATTCTTCTAACTGGTGGAATGCGGACTGTACAAGAGATTACAGGCGGAGGAAAGCAGCATGGAAAAAGCTTCTTCATAACCAATGTCCGAATAATTGGAGTGATTATAAATTTATTGCTGCCACCTTTAAACGCACAGTTTCTCGCGCAAAGGAAAAGTATGACTCAGAACACTTAGATTATCTTTCAAAGGCGGGCAACCGACGTGCACTATTCGGTTTTCTACGGTCTAGGAAACAGCTCATGTCCTCTCATAATTTTCAGTCATTAGTTATGTCACCTGTAGAAGCTATCCAGGTGGTTGAATTAATAGCCACAGGCCTGCAAAAGCGGTTCTCGTCTTTACTACCTATGCGACCATTGTTGTTTGCACCAGTCGTACCAAATGATAATGCCTCACCAGTAAATCTATCAGAGCTTTCACAAGTTGTCCAGAGATTGCCAGCTGCTGCTCCTGGCCCTGATGGTGTTACCACAAAGATGCTCAAGATTCTATTTGAAGAGTCTCCCAACTCCTTATTGCACCTAATAAACTACTCTCTCAAACACGCTTGGATACCTTCTGAGTGGAAGCTGTCCAAGGTGATCCCTTTACTTAAAAATCAGGGTGGAGGCTATGAATTGGATAATATTAGGCCAATTTCTTTAACATCAAACGTGGTAAAGTTGATAGAAAGGTTGTTGCTAATTCGGGTGCCAGCCATTGTGGACCGCAAAAGTATACTCAGCCCGTGCCAACTCGGTTTCCGGCCACGGTGTTCAATATGGAACGTACATGCTGATCTTGAGAGCAGAATTCTCCTTGCTCGTCGTCAACGCCTGGTCGCGGCTTTGGTTACGTTAGATGTCGCCAAAGCTTACGACAGTGTAGAACACTCCATCCTGATACATAGGCTACAGTCTCTTCAATTTCCAGATTATATAGTTGCATGGATATCTGCATTTCTTCATAACAGGGAATTCTTTTGCGTCCATAGTGGTGTTCATTCAGAGAGGTATAGACAAACGCGAGGAGTACCGCAAGGAGCTGTTCTTTCTCCTGTGCTCTTTAATATTCTGTTAAGCTCAATTCCTCTCCACCGCCATGTACGCACTTACGTCTATGCGGACGACATTGCGTTTTTTGCTGCTGCGCCGGATATACATTCTCTGTATGGTCTGTTGCAGTCATATTTGAATACACTTGAGCACTGGTTGAGCGCATTACACCTGAAGTTAAATGTTGGCAAGTGCGCTACTCTTGTTTTCCCTCTATTCACTCCTGTAGTGGTCTCTCTCACTTGCCAGTTAAAAATAATACCGCAGGTTCAATCCCTAAAATACCTAGGGGTCATTTATGACAACAAATTCACCTGGCGACCTCACATTGACCATGTCGCGGCGAAAGGGGCTCGTGCCGTGGGCATGTTACGGATATTATGTCATCACCGGTACGGCATGCGCAGAGATGCGCTATTAATGATCTACATAATGTATGTCAGGCCAATTTTAGAATTTGGATCAGTGTTGTTTTCAGGCTCGGCTACATATAAACTTCGCCCTCTCGTCCTTTTAGAGAGGGAAGCACTTCGCATGTGCCTCGGCCTTCCAAAATTTGTGGCTATCAATGTGCTGTACCTTGAAGCCCGCATTCCGTCTCTCTTATCACGACTTCAATTTTTAACTGTGCAAACTTACCTCAGGATCTATGAATCCCATTTCCACCGTTCCCAAAGCATTTTCTGTTCTCAGCCGACCTCCTTTTTTGGTGTCCCCTGGTCTCGTTTCAATTCCCCTCAGGTAGTGTTTGTGCAAAGATTACTTCAGCCTTTAGATGTAAACATTTATGATATCCTTCCTGCGCTTCGGAATGGGCCCACTATAAACATTGTTTTCGACGACATATTCCCAAAAAATGCAAAACTTTTGCCACCGAGTATTCTAAATGGCCTTCTAGAAGATCATCTGAGGACCCTACCAACCGATATAGCAATAGCCACTGATGCATCGCAATGCAATGAAAAAGCAGGTGTGGGAATATTTTGCTCCCATTTAGACTGGTCCTTTTCTCTGCGCCTTCCAGATTTCACCCCTATTTTTCAAGCAGAGTTTCTAGCAGTTGTACTTGCTCTACGCAAGCTAGACCCCTCTATTACAGCAGTTGCAGTAATTACTGATTCTTTATCTTTGTGTTCGTCCCTCGCTGCACAGGTTGACGGTCCCATTTTATCAACTTTCTTATCCCTACTTCCTCCGCATTTGAGCCTTGTTCATTTAGTATGGGTTCCCGGCCACAGCAGTGTGACAGCAAATGAGATTGCTGATAATCTCGCAAAGGCTTCCCTCAGCGGCCCCGTGTTGCCAATCATCCCGGCTACAGCCTACATTACAGCATCTAGATTTCGGCGACGTGCGTTTTTAAGCACGCAAGACACATCACTTTTAACATCGGCGGATTATGAGCACTTTAAATATTATTGGAACAGGAAAATTTGTTGCTCTCGGCAGCTTGAAGTATCACTGACGAGGCTACGCTGCCGCATCCCCCCTCTAAATTTCTATTTACACAAGTCGGGTTTGGCGCTCTCTCCCCTTTGTGCATTTTGCCGTGAGCCAGAATCTATTGAACATTTTTGGCTGTATTGTCGCCGATTCAACTCACTGAGAAAAAGGTTGCTGGAGGAGCCCTTGCAGCATCTTGGCCTTAGTGTGAGCAGCCCGCTCTTGTTCTCATTTGGCGCCACCACATTTGGGTTCAGCCACAGATCTGTTTGCACCGCTGTTCAAAATTTCCTGATAGAATCTCACCGACTGCCTTGCTAAGTGTTTCCACCTTTTCTTTTCTATCAATTAATACATTTTGTCTAAATCATTAATATTTAATCACTCTCTTTATTATTATTCTTAAAATTTTAAAATCAAAACACTCATCCCTTTTCTGTTCATGACGAAGAATTCACCGGTGTTATGCTCCCACGTGCTTTTCCTTTTTGTTAACTGCGTTCAGGTGAATAGCCACCCGATTCTTGGCCGATCCCCCAGTGTGGGTATGTGCCATCTTTTGATAGGCTAACAACAACAACAACAAGACTGCCGCGCAGCCCACACGCTGCAACTTCTCTAAAAGCAAATAACACAAATCACTCATATGATTAAACGCGTCTCCAATCGCCGCAGCAGCCGCAAAGGGGAAAACACACTACGCATTGTCCAAGCCCCCTGGTCATCAGCCGCATCTGTCAGACAGAGCTGAGGCTCAAAACCCAGTCAAGACGGCGGTAGGGCCCCCTCCACACGCCTCCACGCAATGCCTTCTCCAACTATAGGCGTTCACAACAACGGCCAACAAGTCTGTTGAAACGTAGCCGCACCGGGCATTGCCCGTTTACCTTGCGGCAAGTCGGCGCCCTCCAATATGGCACCTCTCTTCCTTTCTTCTTTCACTCCCTCCTTTATACCATCGCTTGCGGCGCGGCTGAGGTGTCCGCCGATATGAGACAGATACTGCGCCATTTCTTTTCTCCAAAAAAACATTATTATTATTATTATTATTATTATTATTATTATTATTATTATTATTATTATTATTATTATTATTATTATGCCCCTATAACAGGCGAACCCGATTACGTAGCCGGACAGCGGCGCAACTGTATACTAGCTCCGTTCGCCGACAGTTTTTTCATTCCTGTTCGATGGTACGCTGGCCGGCATGTCGATAGTGTACCGGCGATGTCTCTGTCCGAGGAGATATCCTGAGAAGCCCTCAGACGCGCGTTCTCCTCGGACCGCAGCTGCATGCACTAGCGGCTTGTCAGTGGCCAGAACCCTGGGAGCCTATGGCCGCAGACGCTGTCATTCTCTTCCGTTTACACCATTGTGCAGACCACAGTTGAAGATGATGTCATGGCCATACCCTCCGCAACGAGTGGACGCGCTGTATGCTGCATTAAACACACACTATAAAGTAAAAAAAAATTATAAGCACAAGACAACCTCTCGCTGTCTCACTAAAGTTGACACAGCTCAATATGTCCTACCTTTTTTTGCTTTCGCGATTACCCCGCCGATGCTGTCTTATTCCACGTGGCGTTGCCAGGTGCCGCGTAGAAGAAGAAGAAGCGGAGCTTTCTTCTGTGACCGGCTGGCTGTTGACTCGAACGCTGACACTGCTCCCCGTTCCCGTGGTGCTCACGTTGCGGTCATCGAGTAAGATCCCTTCCATTGAAACAACCCTTGCATCATACAAGTACGCGGCAGCGTGTGGATGATTGTGTTTTTTCTTCCTTGCAGAGCCGTGGCTCAGGGGTCTTCTGCTGACCATGTCGACGGCAGAGCTGAGCCTGCTGTCCGGGCTGTGGCAGTTGCTCGTACACAGGCGCTCACCGAGCTGGTCAGTGTCTGAGCTAATAGCCGTCTGTCGACCACATGCAGACGACGAGGAGCTGGCCGCTTACTTCGCGCCGGGCGCCGAAGACCAGTTCCGCCACTTTGTGCGCGAGAGGCCATCGTACTTCTGCTATGACGCCGAGCAGGACACTGTGACCGTGGCCGAAGACTCTCCTATCGCAGCCATGGATCATTCGCTGATCAGGTACCTGGCACTGCAGATCCAGGCGGATGATGGAGGTCTATATATATGGAGCGGAGCGCTTTACAACTCTCTGTCTGCAGTCCCCGGTATGTCCGACCACTTGACAAACTTGTATTACGGCAACTTGGAAATCTTCTTCAGGTCGCACCCGAGAGACTTCACGTTCAATGAGAGCGGTACTGTTGCACGGATGACGCTCAGCTTCCAGAGAAGGACCGGCGCGGTATATCTGAGAGAATACAACCTAGTTCTTTTCTTTGTTGATCTTCTTTCAAAAATCGGGGCGACTAAAGACAACCCGTGTGATGTCCCCACGCTGAGAATGTACCTCCCATTCATGGAGGAGGACGAGAGAAATGTGCTGGACGTGGGCTACCGCGACAACCTGAACAGGTTTTTTCTGCTTTACCCCTGGATTTTTATAACTGCAGAAGCAGACAGTGGATACATATCTCTTAGTTACTGTAATCGTCACTACGGTGAAGCTTTATTTCTGAAACACCTGGTTCAGGCTCACTGCAGAGGTACTTCCGGACTCTCACCCAGGGTATCTCTGCCGGAGCTCACTCTCATCGCTAAGTACTCGTTATCGCCGGTGGCTCCATGTCTCAACGGCGGCAGATCCGTGGTAGCCAAAGTGAGAGATATTGTCGAGCGACACCCCGACACCTTCTGCGTCGACTTGGAAGCCGGTGAGGTATGGTTGAGACAAGAGCATCCACCTTGGCCGGAAGGTCGATGGAGTACAGACACTGAACTCTTGGCAGTGTTCTACTTCACCGACGTTCTCAAGCACATAGATGCCACATCACCGTCGTGGGCAATATGCTTAAACTACGTCGTCCACACGGCTAGAACTGCGCCACCGAACTGTAGGGACTACTTGGAATGCCTATACCCTGCGCTGAAGGTCATTGAACTGTTCCACGTGCACCCTGGCATCTTTGACCTGTGCTCGGTCAACCGAGTGTGTCTCAAGACTGTGCAGGAGACACCGTCATCAGAAGCGGCGCCTGAGGACACCAGAACGGAGTCAAATCCTGACAGCGCTGAGGACCGAGCTGTCAGGTACGTGGCAAAGCTGCTCAAGTACGCCCGCAACCTCAGCCCCGCTCTTCTTGGCATGTGCGTGGAAACAGCGCCTCTAGGAGTTCGCAATTATTGCATGGCATCAGTGGAGGGTTGTCTGCAATCTGTAATCGAAAGTGGTGGGGCAGCGTTGACTGCTCAAGAGGCGCAGCTGTCGAGCCTAGCCCCGCTACATGTACGTGCGAAGACTGCGTCCAATGTCTCGACAAAAACCAAATATCAACCGGCTCCTGAGCCAGTGAAGTTTGAACCCCAAAAAGAGCAGAAATTTTCCACGGGGAACTTGAACAGTGCTGAAGCTGAAGGCCAGAGGGCTTGTGGCGTTGTGGTCTCTGGCAACATGCAAATCAAGGAGGAGGCCGCCGCAGAGTCTGTTGCAAAGGCGATCAGCGCTCACGAAGTGTCTGTGGTGACAGCCCTGTCAGAGTATGCCAGATCAACGGCTGCTGTTGAAACGAAAACCTTTGACAAGGGGCAGCCTTCTTCCAGGGATGAAACGGGTCCTCAGCCAGTGACGTGTGATCCTGAAAAGGAAGAGGAAGCTGCCAAGAGCGGTAATACCGCTCAAGGTGAAGCTTGCGGCCCTGAGGTCTTTGGTAGCAGGGAAGTCAAGAAGGAATCCGCTGCGGCATCACTTTTGAGGTAGATTGCCACTCACGAAATGTCTGGTGTAAGATCGCTGCCAGATAATGCCAAATCGATGGCTGCTGTTGATGTGAAGGTATCTGAGAAAGGAGAGCCGTCATCCGCTGTTTCTGTACAAGGCCACGCTGGAGGAGAACAGAGACAAGGCTCTGTATTGTTCGATGCCCTAGAGCGACTTGCAAATATGCCATCAGAGACATTGGATAATATAGCCAGGTCGCAGGTTAGCAGCAGCAGTGAAGTGAATGGCAATCACAAGGGAGCGAGAGCAAGCTTTGTGGAAAAGCCCTTTTAATCGGACGCAACACATAACGAGCCCGGTTCGTGAGGCGAAGTGACGGATTTCATGGACGCTTGTTTGTTCTGTTCCTCTGTGCTTTGTGCGAGATCTGCTTTCTATGTGTGCATACTCTTAAGCTAATAAATTAGCTTCTCAGAAAAGCATCTGCCCGCATTTTTTGCATTCTGGTTCATTATGCAGTGGTGCTCCAGTTGCTCCATTTGCACCATTCTGATACATTTGCATTTTGCTGCTCCAGTCTGCTCCAAAAGCGGCAAAATGATCAATATTGCGCTTTAGGTGCGCCAAAAGGAAGACGCGGTCACGGCAAAACGACTATTTTTGGAACAATTCAGGCGTTCAGTTGGCATCTTACTAAAACGTTTCCGCAGTTGGCAATCCAGGGTGGGCTGGCTTGTGGTAGAATTTAGCATGCAGCCAGTTCATTCGCCACATGGAGGAAGTAAAGAACTCAGGAGAGGTGGTTAAATCATATTTTTAAAACCAGCTGCCCCTATTCTTCCCCTCCTCCTACTGGGCTGCCGTCTCAGCGCGCTTGCGCATGCGCAGCAGGCATTGCGGCAGACGACGCCACTGAGCCCAGCGTTACTATTGGCTGCGCCTTCGGCCAAAGACTTCCAGTTGTCCTTGCGAAAGCGCATGACTTCCGGCAGACTTTTTGGGGTGCAGCTCGTATAGCGAGGGCCTCTCCCGAGTTTTCCTTCCTCCATGTTCGCGCATCACGTCGGTTGCATCATGTCAGTCATCCCTGAAGCGGGCAGAAGAAGCCACATCTTCTGTTTGAAGAACAAAAGCTTGGAGCAGGTCCATCGAGGTCTAGCGTCGATGGAACAAGGAAATTTCAACCTTGCTGATTCATTCTTTGAGCTTGGTGATTTTGTAAAAAATTTCAAGAAGCGTTGAGATAGTGCAACCAACATGAAAAAAAGTATGGTTCAAGTGAACATGTCCTTTGGACTTTTAGTCGAGCATGCGTGGCTGCACTTGCGTGCGAGACAGTGCCAGCATTAATAAAATGTGTTGTCACTCTTGTTTATGAGCACTTTTCTTGTGTATTTTTTCCTAGCTTCACACGACTAAGCCTGATCTCGTTAGTAATAAACTCTTCTGGGTGACACCTTTATTCCATTCGTGCTGCTCCCGGGTTGCTCCAGAATTATCGTTCTGAAACAAAGATGCTCCGAAATGGATATTTTTCTGCTCCAAAATTGCTCCAGAACTTGAAATGACCACACCCGCCGCGGTGGCTCAGTGGTTAGCGCGCTCGGCTACTGATCTGGAGTTCCCGGGTTCGAGCCCGACCGCGGCGGCTGCGTTTTCATGGAGGCGAAACGCTAAGGCGCCCGTGTGCTGTGCGATGTCAGTGCACGTTAAAGATCCCCAGGTGGTCGAAGTAACTCCGGAGCCCTCCACCACGGCACCTCTTTCCTCCTTTCTTCTTTCACTTCCTCCTTTATACCATCCCTTACGGCGCGGTTGAGGTGTCCGCCGATATATGAGACAGATACTGCACCATTTCTTTTGTCCAAAAAACATATTATTATTATTATCTGTTCGGTTGAGGAACTCGTAGGTTGGTTTCATCCGCGCATGCTTTTCTCATTTATAATGGTTTTGCTCCATCACTTCGCCACGTCCGACAAGAAACGCAGGGGCACAGTACGCAAACACTCCCGCCGATCACTGTAGGTACTAGACTTTGGCAAACTCTCCTCGTCGAAACTTCACTTAGGAGCAAAACAAAACACCATAGAACAAGCACGCGCGATGTTTGTTTGTAGCGATGTGTTGCCGCGGGATCCTGTTTCCAGACGAAGCGCAGCGCAGCGTCACCAATGCTCGCTGTAATTTTTTTTCGTCGGCCCACTGCTCAGAACAAACGCACGCGGCACAAATTGTACATCGTAAGCTCGCAATAATATTTCCGGCATGACAGACGCCCACAAACAATTCGAATTCACTCTGACGAAGGGAGACGCACACAGCTGACGCGACCCGGCCCAGTTCGAAGCGAGGCGGCCATGTTAGGCATGTTCTCCGTCGGCGGGGTCACCGGCCCTCCGGCTCACGACGTCACCTGAAGTGCGCGCCTATTGGCGGAGGCTCGTGTGCATCCGCCTTTGAGGGGGCAAATGCCGTTGTACCCGACTATAGAGAATTACAGACACTGGCGTCGCCAGCGCCACTCTTCGAGAACTCTGACCGGGGTTACTGAAACGTCACAGGGAATACGAGCTTCGCTCCCGTCCAAGACCTCGAGAAGCGGATATGTGCGGGGCTGACCGAGCGGCCGTCGTGTTCATTCTCACCCAATAAAAATCTAAATTGAGGCTAGTTGGTCTTCACTCTTTTTCACTTCCACGTTTCGACTAGGAAAATAGCCGCTGCCTGAGCACATCTAAACGAAGGAATAGCTGGCATTGTCTGAAATCTCACACACGCAACTGAGGCAATATTTATAAGTTTGCTGTCGACCACAGAGCTGACAACGGGGAGAACTTCCCCCCAAACAGCGAGAAAAACATAGAAACAGTATTCAACGAAGGGCAGCCAAATATCTGAGCAGCGACAAGAGAAGACACCACTGTAGCAGGGGGCCAAATGGCCATTTCAGAAGTCCTCCTATACTCGTCAAAGAAGCCTCAAGCGGTCACAAGTGAGCGGGACACAATGTAAGGCAGCTCGACGACACAGCTCAGATCGAGCGTTTTCTCGTCCAATGCATTATATTAGCAAAGCTTGTCCATACAATCCACAAACTTTGACATTACCGCCAAAGACTGATCATTGGCTTTGCCAGCCAACTCAGCAATCTGTCGCCAATTTTGCAGACGCGCAACAAAGAAGGCACGCATGGGTATCCTGCGAAGATGCACTGCAAAAGCACTTCGCCTCTTGTGTCTCCAAGGCCCAAGCTGTCCGTTAGTTGGTCCGCGCATAATAGCGTACGCCGCCTTTCATGCAGACGCGCCGGCAGCGGTCTCGAGCTGCAGCACGTACTGCACCGTACTCCTGCCCACACAGCGAGAAACGGGAGTTGCTGGGGGCCGAGCAATCGCGGCCGCTATTTAGTAGCATACGCAACCGCGTACGCGACGGCCTACGCCACGGCCCGGTCGTTCCCGGGATCGACGAACGGCGGCCACAGACGATGGAACGATACGAAAATGATCATCAGATTATCTCACTCTCGAGAACTTGGATGGAAGCAGTTCGATGACGTTATCCACAACGTCACGCCACGCGCGAGGCGTTGCCCCTTAGAAGTGAAATGAAGACCTCTTGGTTATCTTGCGGGGAGGGAGCAGCCAGCACGGCAACCCTCTCCTCCTCTACTTGCTTCCACGCCAATAACCTACTCAACCGTCCGGCCGAAGGGACGGAGCCGAACACGGCCGGTGGCGGCCCACGAAGCACCGTCACGGCGTCGAACGCGGTGCGATACCAGCGACACCGGACCACGAATGACGTGCCCGCTCCAAGATCATCCGCTGTCGTTTCGTTATCGTAAACCTCGCTCGCTACCTGTTTCTTTTCGCTTCACAACCTCGTCAAAATGGCGCTGCTCCAATAACACTGATTAGCCAACTACACGGCACAAAAGCGGCGCGGAGTACCAACGAGTCAGGCGTTAGCCTTCCCCGCCCCACCGATGCACGCACGCACACACGGACGGACGCAGTTCCGGCTGTTGCATTTGGGTTGCAAGCCCCAAGGGTAGCGTTGGCCTGGCGGCCTGGGGCAAAGCAGGAAGCATCCGAAGGTCCCGGCAAAGGAAGAGTCGACTGAGCAACAGAACAACTAGTTTATTCTGGCATCGCAAAAGAGCAGCCGGTCAGGGCGACCACGTTACTCGAAGGAAGGAATCGAAGGCTCTCTCGGCGTCTGGGGCAGCGGCGTTTTATACGCTCGGAGTCGAGGGCAAGAGGGAACGGCTTGGGAAGAGTCATCCGATACGGCGACGCTTGAACATGTTCAGGCGTGACGGGCGCGTCCGCCAGGCCGGCGCCGGTCAGACCTCCTCGCCTCCCAGTTGAGGAGCTCCTCTCCCCGGCTGCCGCGCTTTGACAAGCGTGGGCAAAACATGCACACACACACACACGCACGCACGACGACACGTGGCACTGAAACATGCCTGGACGCGCTTGGCGGGAGGCGTTGCGGCCGCGATGAACGAAGCCGCGGCGTCCGCTGCATCCGCGCCGGCTATACCGCGCGTCGTAGGTAGGCGAGACGTAACAGACCGCCCCGCCGGGAGAAGGAGATCCCGATGGTCAGGGGACTGCATCCGCTGTCCAGAGGGATGTCGCTCGATGATGCTCATAATCGAAACCGGTGGTCCCTCGACGTTGCTTGAGCGCAGCGCACAGAGAAGGCCTCGTTCTCAGGTTCAGGTTCATACAGGGCACTGCAAAGTGACTTCGGGAGAGTTGCCATTTTTGTGCTCGTTCCCAGCAAGCGTTAGAACTACGCCGAAACGCAACCGCTCAGTCAGCAAGCACGAGACAACCCTCACTAAGCTCTGCCAGGCTCTTTCCCCTTTTATACTACTGCCTAGTTCCTTACAGTAGTCAAGCAGCACTCAGAACGCGTCCACAAATTGGAAAATTGCACTAGAAAGCACATAATCACTTTGAAACACTAAACAAAAGCAATATGTTAAAAATCCTGCCTCAGGAAGAAAACATCAGTAACCAACAACTTTGAGGCGGATTCCTACGTTAGGGGCTTCGACTTAAGCCATCGGCGTTACCGTTGAGACTCCCCTTTTTGTAACGCACCTCAAAGGAATATTGTTGCAAAGCGAGGCTCCAGCGCAGGAGGCGGCCATTTTTGGGAGATATGGTCTGCAGCCATTGGAGAGGGCAGTGATCCGTCTCAATGATAAACCTCGAGCCGGCTAGGTAGCATGACAATTTCTGAACGGCCCACACGAGACACGCACACTCTTTCTCGGTGGCGCTGTACGCCTGCTCACGACAGGTCAGCTTACGACTAGCATACAGGACGGGGTGTTCCACTTCTCCATTGTCCCTTTGGCACAGTACAACGCCCATGCCTCGCTCACTAGCATCGCACTGAACAACGAACCCTTTGGTATAGTCTGGCGATCGTAGCACAGGCTGGCTTGTTAGGGCGCTCTTTAGGGCGCTAAAAGCTCTCTCCTTTGTCTCGCTCCAGACGACTGTTTGGGGCTCTGTTTTTCTTAGAGCATCCGTCAGGGGAGCCGCGATATCGGAGTACCTGGGGATGTACCTCTGATAGTAGCCGGCGACACCCAAGAACGACCGAATATCGGTCTTCGTGCGCGGTTGCGGGAAGTCTCGCACAGCGGCCACCTTTATTTCAGAGGGGCGGCGACGACCCTGTCCAATCACGTGACCGAGGTAGACAACCTCGGCCTGTGCTAATTGGCACTTGGGAGCCTTGACTGTCAAGCCCGCTTCGCGCAGGCGGGTTAGCACTGCCCGCAAGTGTGCCATATGCTCAGACCAGGATGCGGAGAATATCGCTACGTCGTCTAAATACGGTAAAGCAAATTCTTCCTGTCCCCGCAACACTTTGTCCATGAGGCTTGAAAAGCAGTATGGCGCGTTCTTCAAACCAAAACTCAAAACTTTAGGACGGAATGTTCCCATTGGTGAAATGAACGCCGCATACCTACTAGCCTCCTCTGTAAGTGGAACCTGCCAATAACCCCTGACAAGATCTAGGGTGGAAATAAACTGAGCGCTACTAACTTTCTCAAGGCGCTCCTCGATGTTAGGGATCGGATAAATTTGATCCTTAGTAATGGAATTAAGCATGCGGTAGTCGACGCAAGGACGAGGTTCCTTGCCCGGTACCTCAACTAAAATCAAAGGGGAGGTATAATCACTCTCACCCGCCTCAATAACACCGAGCTGTAGCATTTTCTTTACCTCAGCCTCCATAATATCGCGCTGGCGGGGTGACACCCGGTACGCCTTGGATCGTACTGGCTCTGGCGAGGTAAGTTCTATATCATGAGTAAGGACAGAAGTCCTACCAGGCCTCTCAGAGAACTGACCTTGAAACTCTTGTAAGAGTTGGTGTAGTTCGGTTCTCTGCTCAGCTGACAGCGGTGCTTTAATGATTAAGTCACTAATGACCTGATCAGTGTCTTCCCTGTTCGTCACTGAGCCTAGTCCCGGAAGCTCGACCGGAAGCTCTTCGGGAACGTTTACCATCATACACACCACTGCTTCCCGTTGTCTATAGGGTTTGAGCAGATTACAGTGGTAAACTTGCTGTGCTTTCCGTTTTCCTGGCAGACTCACCACGTAGTTAACATCCGACAGTTTTTGAACAATCCGTGCTGGGCCCTCCCACTGCACGTCGAGTTTGTTTTTTAGCGATGTGCGCAATATCATCACCTCATCGCCCACCTCAAAACGACGGGCCCTGGCTGTCCGATCATAATAAACCTTGGCCCTCTGCTGGGCCTTTGCCATTGCTTCACCTGACAACTCCTGTGCCCTTCTTAAGCGTTCGAGGAGACTAAGCACGTACTCGACCACGACTGGGTCGTCGCCCCTGCCTTCCCACGAGTCTCGAAGCATGCGAAGCGGAGACCGCAGCGAGCGACCGTACACCAGCTCAGCTGGCGAAAACCCCGTAGCCGCATGCGGCGCGGTCCTTAATGCAAACATCACCCCAGGCAGACACAGCTCCCAATCACTTTGTTGCTCAAAACACAATGCTCTCAACACGCGCTTCATGACGGAGTGGAGCTTCTCAACGGAATTCGACTGTGGGTGGTACACTGAGCTGTGTAACAGCTTTACCCCACACCTTTCGAGAAAGGCTGTCGTCAAAGCGCTGGTAAACACTGTGCCCTGATCTGACTGGATTTCCGCAGGAAAACCAACTCGCGCAAATATGGACAGTAGTGCATTGACTATCTCAACTGAGCTGAGATCTTTAAGCGGCACTGCTTCAGGGAACTTTGTCGCTGGGCAGATCACAGTCAAAATGTGTCTGTACCCCGTGGCTGTTACCGGCAGAGGTCCCACTGTATCAATAACGAGCCGTCTAAAAGGCTCCGTAATGATAGGTACCAACTTCAACGGCGCCCTCGATTTGTCCCCTGGTTTGCCAACCCGCTGACAGGTGTCACATGTCCTCACAAAGGTTTCTACGTCACGAAAACACCCTGGCCAATAGTACTCTTGCAAGAGACGGTCCTTAGTCTTCTTAACTCCTAGGTGTCCGGACCACGAACCGCCATGCGACAAGCGCAACAGATCCTGACGGTAGCACTGAGGCACGATCAGCTGATCGAACTCGACTCCTCTGCGGTCTAGATACTTCCGGTACAGGACCCCACTTCTTTCCACAAAACGAACATTTTTCTTGGCGATACCTTCTTTGACATTGCAGCGCATGTTTTCTAGGCTGCCATCCTTTTTTTGCTCTGCTATCAAAGCCGACCGGCTGACTTTTAGCAACCTATTAAGTCCATCGGACGTAGGCGCGATGAGCAAATCTGTAGATAGCTCTTCTAATTTTCCCGTGTCGGGCATTTCCTCTCCAGTACCTGGTGCCTTCAGCGCTACAGGCTCAATTTTATTCAGTTCGGACGTGCTCTGAATATCAGCTTGCTGCGCCTCCGACCCTTTCTCATTGCTCGACAACGTCGGCCCCGCAACTACCGCCTTTGCAGCGAGCTCCCGAACTCTCGATCTGGTTAAGGCCTGAACGCTAGCCTCACCAAACAAAAGACCCTTCTCGCGCAGGAGGTGATCGGACCGGTTCGAAAATAGGTACGGGTACTGGGGGGGCAGCATAGATGACACTGCGGCCTCCGTCTCAATTGCTCCGAAAGGTCCTTCAATAAGCACTTTTGCTATGGGCAGACACACGCTGTGAGCTTCCACTGCTTGCTTGATCCATGCGCACTCGCCCGTGAACATATCGGGTTCTACGTAAGAGGTGTGAACTACATCCATTGTAGCTGCGGAATCACGAAGCACTCGGCACTCTTTCCCGTTCACGAGGAAGTCTCGCATGTAAGGCTCGAGAAGCTTCATGTTCTCGTCAGTGCTACATAATGACAAACACACGACTTCTCTTTTTGTTTCTGGACACTGCGCCGAAAAGTGACCCGGCTTCTGGCACGTATAACACACGCGCGCTTGCCTCCTCTCGAACCGCTTTCTGCGTTCGGCTTCGGCTGCCGCCGTCTCCTTACGTTCGGTCGGACTGCTTTCACTCGCATCCGCACTACGTGTGTCCCCCCTTGCTCTCATGGGTGTGAACTTCGGCCTCTCAGACTTGGAGCCAAATTCACCCTTTTGACCGTCCTTAGCTCCGCGAGCCCGACGCGTCACAAACTCCTCGGCTAGCTCGGCGGCTTTAGCCACTGTACTAACGTCTGGCCTATCCAAGACCCAGTACCGCACGTTCTCAGGTAACCGACTATAAAACTGTTCCAGCCCGAAACACTGCAGAATTTTCTCGTGGTCACCAAACGCTTTCTCTTCTTTGAGCCACTCCTGCATGTTTGACATAAGCCTGTAGGCAAACTCTGTATATGACTCATTTCTGCCTTTTTCATTTTCCCGAAACTTCCGACGGAACGCCTCCGCTGACAGCCTGTACTTTTTTAGCAGACTTGATTTCACTTGGTCGAAATCCTCTGCCTCCTCTCTCTTCAAGCGAGCGACTACGTCGGCCGCCTCGGCGGGTAACAAAGTGAGCAAGCGCTGTGGCCACGTTTCCCGAGAGAACCCCTGCTTCTCGCACGTTCGCTCAAAGTTAACCAGGAACAAACCAATGTCCTCTCCAAGCTTAAACGGCCGCATCAGGTCAGTCATTTTGAACGATACCCGTTCTCCTGCACCGTGTGCCTGACTTCCATTACGAGCGCGTTCCATCTCTACCTCGAGACGCTTCATTTCCAAAGCGTGTTGACGGTCGCGCTCTTCTTTCTCTTTCTCTTTTTTTTCTTTACGTTCTCGCTCCTCTTTCTCTTTTTGTTCTTTACGTTCTCGCTCCTCTTTCTCTTTTTGTTCTTTACGTTCGCGCTCGTCTTTCTCTTTTTGTTCTTTACGTTCGCGCTCGTCTTTCTCTTTTTGTTCTTTACGTTCGCGCTCCTCTTTCTCTTTTTGTTCCCTCTCCTCAATGGTCTCAAGGCATTCCGACAGCTCGTCATCCTCAGCCTCCAACTCAAGAATCGCCCTCAGCAGTTCCGGTTTTCTGAGTTTGTCTGAGACATCAAGACCCAACTCTCTTGCAAGCTCCAGCAATTTAGGTTTGCGCAACGACTTCAAATCCATGGCTGCTCCGAATGCTGCTTTCTCTACTGCCTACTATTGTCTTGCCGCAAACTAACCCGGCAGCAACGACAACCACAATTACCAGCTCTGTTTCTGACACTAACAAAAGCCTGGCAAAACTCAGAAGAAGAAAGTCCCGCACTCACCAAACCTCGCAGCCACGAATTCAGCGCAGTCGTTCCGCTGCAGGCAACCAGTCATCACACAGGGCTCGTTGCACTGCTCCCGGATGGTCGTTGTGCTGCTCAGCATACAGTTGACCGCATATCTTCGCTGCTGGCCTCCGTTGTCGGGATCTCACCGCTGGCAACCAGTTGTTGCATTTGGGTTGCAAGCCCCAAGGGTAGCGTTGGCCTGGCGGCCTGGGGCAAAGCAGGAAGCATCCGAAGGTCCCGGCAAAGGAAGAGTCGACTGAGCAACAGAACAACTAGTTTATTCTGGCATCGCAAAAGAGCAGCCGGTCAGGGCGACCACGTTACTCGAAGGAAGGAATCGAAGGCTCTCTCGGCGTCTGGGGCAGCGGCGTTTTATACGCTCGGAGTCGAGGGCAAGAGGGAACGGCTTGGGAAGAGTCATCCGATACGGCGACGCTTGAACATGTTCAGGCGTGACGGGCGCGTCCGCCAGGCCGGCGCCGGTCAGACCTCCTCGCCTCCCAGTTGAGGAGCTCCTCTCCCCGGCTGCCGCGCTTTGACAAGCGTGGGCAAAACATGCACACACACACACACGCACGCACGACGACACGTGGCACTGAAACATGCCTGGACGCGCTTGGCGGGAGGCGTTGCGGCCGCGATGAACGAAGCCGCGGCGTCCGCTGCATCCGCGCCGGCTATACCGCGCGTCGTAGGTAGGCGAGACGTAACACGGCAAAGAAAGGGCCACACTCGCTGCTGCCCGGCCGACAACGCAAAGACCGCTCGATAGAGCGCTGCTTAGCATGCCGCTGCGGCAACCACGCCGACGAGCCGCTACAGACCACCGCACTTCGAGTTAATCTGAAAGCACAAAACGAATGCCCCGCCGGCGCTGTGCGCTGGCACAGCGGGACGCCGACAGCTGCACGCGAAACACAAGAGACGAAGCACCGGCACGCTCCCGACGCGGTAAACGGCGGGCAAACAAGCAAAAAGAAAAAAAAGCAATTTTCTGCGCCGCACCCCACGAGCTTTCAACAGCTCAAGAAAGGGCTTTGTTCACTCGAACTTTGCGTTTGCACAGCCGCCGACACGTTTTGCTAGCGAGTTAGGCATTGTGCCACGAGGCCCTTGCGGATGCCGTTTCCCCTCCCGTGACCTACGTGAAAGGCGCGCCGAGAGCGTTTCGGAAATTTTTCAGATTCGTTGGAGCCACCCAGGCTTGCTGTCCGGTGCACATCGTCTCGCTGCCACCTGATGCGACGGAGCGGCCTGTATCCTGTTCGCCGCATCCATCCGGGGCAGCTGTCGCGAGACCAGTCAGCAGTCACTTCCGGCTGCTGCTGCCCTGGCGACTACTGAAAATTCTAGCCTGCAGTTTTCCCACCGGCCTTCTATTCGCGGGCCTGCGAACACGGTAGTCCACGGGCCATGCGAGTCGTCCCAGCGGAGACCTTCACGCCGCCTTCGGAAGACTGTGTGGACGCTGTCGGCGTGACCTCCGCTGCAAGACGTGCCTCAAGGACATGAAGACCAGGAGACTCCTCCATAGCATGTACTTTCAGGCGCGTGGGTCTATCTAAGGTTGGGGGATGTGGGGACCTCCCCGGAAGCCCCCTGTGTTTGCTTTCCCGCGAGGCACCGTGCAGCGGCAGTCACCTCGAGGAGGAACGCGTTCCCTTGTCAGTTACATTAATTGGCAAGGGAGGGCGCCAGCATCGCTCCGCGGGAGACTGCCAAAGCCCGCGCGCTTTCGGCTGTGATCGTCGGCGCGAGCGGACGTGTCGCTCGCGGATCCGCTCTTCGACGGCGGGGCAGGGAAGCGACGGGGAGATAGGCTCCCGTACTCGTCCCGTCCGACCTTCGGAGTATATATCGCTTGCCCTAGCGTGGGCGAACATTCGCTCGGAACCTTGCTGGTGAGTCGGACGACCTTGATTCATTAGCGTACCTTGTTGCTAGCTGGCGTTATTGTTGCTGTAGCAATAAATGCCTGCTTGTGTCAGCCAGTTTGTCGTTCCTTTGTTCCCTCAGAGCAAAGCCCGCCGTGGTTGGCGTGCGCTCGGTAGCGTACGCGATCACGGGGTGGGGTCCGGGCGGCTTTGAACCGTGTCTGCCGCGATTGAGTGGGGAGAACGCACTTATCTCCCCAATTCAACCCCACAATTTCCAGAGTTTATCGTGCGCGAATCTTGCACGCTCTAAAACATTTTTTTCCCAGAACGGTGGCGCCCTTCGGTGCAGGACTCCTCGCCTCGGACTGAATTCGTCGTGGCTACTGCCTTTATCAAAGTACGTCCACTGGCCATAAATGGAGCACCGGGCTTTCGCTTCGTTTGATCTCGCCTACAGCAAAACGTATAAGCGATAAATGTGCGTTATTTTTAGAGTGACGATTCTGCCGCTTCTATTCCTAAAGAGGACCGTCGATTAGTTCTGAAAATCAGATGGCGCCACTAGGCCGACCTTATCGTTGCGTCTCCATATGCATACGCTTAACCAAAAGTGCAAATGCGACAAAAAGGGCGTAACGACCCGCAGAATGCTTGCGTTTAGCATACGTAAGAGTGCAAAGGCTTACGGTACGTAGACAGCGTCGATTTATACTCTTTTCTAACCATATCTGCGTACGCAGCGAGCAGGCGATACGCAGACAACCAGGCGCGGATTAACACGTTTAACGTGCTCGCCTGATTGGCTGAGGAGGCATCTGCCTTTGGTACACGACGCTCAGTCGACGCCACACCGAGCGACGTCACTTCCCGTAAATCGCTGCCATGAGATGCGACAAAATGTTAGGGAGTGTTCGGGGTCTCTTTAAACAGTACAGTCTTACGCGATGTGATGGTGATCACTCACTGCTCTAGCGCGGTTTATTTCAGCAGAAAGGCTGCAAGGAATGCATGAGTTAAACTAGCTGGAGGGTTTCTCTGTTGTCCTTTTAAGGTTCATTGGCGAGGCAAACGGATGCAGGTGTGCTCGCGTGACAACACCCGGGACTTCGGAAGGAGACCGGGAGGTAGGTAGCAACTTTATTGACTCATGATAGAATCAGGTGAAAAAGGGAGAGGAAGCAGGACGACGATGATAGGCCCTCGGCCCGCTCCAGATGGCCGAGCACTTTGTACAGTGGAGAAACCTGAAGAGGGTAGGCTTAAGTTAATCATACATAGCGTGCAACTCTGAAAGGTACGGAAGTAGTCCGCCCAGAAAAATAAAGGGAGGCGTATTACTCCGCGCTTGTTTTATGGTCGAGTGGTCTAAGGCACGAGAAAGCGACAGCGTGTCTTCAGCAATAACAGTGCATTTAATCAAGTTCATCGCAAATACATCATGTAATAAGCCAGCAGGCAAAGTATTTGTTATTATTCGCTCACCAAAAATAACGCACTACTTTTTGACCGCGGATTTAGGCAGCGCGAACAAAATTTATAATTTTTTTTTGGGGGGGGGGTAGGAAACGGCACAGTATCTGTCTCATATATGGTTAGACACCTAAACCGCGCCGTAAGGGAAGGGATAAAGGAGGGAGTGAAAGAAGAAAGGAAGAAATAGGTGCTGTAGTGGAGGGCTCCAGAATAATTTCGACCACCTGGGGATCTTTAATGTGCACTGACATCGCCCAGCACACGGGCGCCTTAGCGTTTTGTCTCCATCAAAACGCAGCCGCCGCGGTCGGGTTCGAACCCGGGAACTCCGGATCAGTAGTCGAGCGCTCTAACCACTGAGCCACCGCTGCGGGCATGGCTCAGTGTCCCTCCTCAATTTCCACGTATTTATTTACACGTACCAGGTGTTCCGAGGCTTTTGAAAGTTTTTGGAGGTGTGTGTTCCGGCCGCCGGCTTGCGTCGGTGGCCGGTGTTCGACATCTGGTCGTGATCTCTTGTTCGGGTGTCTTTCGGCTGGCGGGCGCCTCAATATGGGGAGCCAGCCACCTACAAATGCTATAGCCTTTGATGTCGTTGTCCCTGAGGAAGCTAGTCCGGAGGATGTCGTCGATGCGACACCCTCTCTAGTTGGATTGGAAGAAGTTTACTCTGTCCAGCACTTCGGTGGACGCATTTACCAAGTAACCGTGAAGAGTGAAGCCGCCATGGCTGCAATCGTTGATGCGTCCTGCCTCATCATCGGTAAGGAACGCGTCGCCATCGTTCCCCTGAGCCCGCAGGTGACTCAGGTGACTGTTCTTTTTCTGCCCGCCCGAGTACCAAGTGATGCCCTTGCCAAGGCTCTTTCCCCTTGTGGAAAGGTGCTGCACATATGTCGCGGCACCATGTGGTCGTGTCCCACTGTTACCACCGGGACGCGGTATGTCCGAATTGAAATGAAGCACGAGTTACCCGTGCCTAACTACATCAAGGTCGCGCTGGCCAACGCGTGGCATGCGATTACAAAGGCATGCAGCGTGTTTGTCGGCGTTGTGGGTCGACTGCACACTTCAGAGCACAATGCAAGGCTCCGTTCTACGCCCGCTGCGGGGTCTTTGGGCACAAAGGTTGTGTGCTGCCGTGTCGACGTTGTGGTGATCCACACGCTACCGTGGCATGCGCGATCAAGCCCCCGTACTCTGAGGCTGCGGCCCGACCTGCACCTTCGCCGGCCGCACAGGCAGCCGATGAAGCTGTCAAGGGGCCCGGCGTTTCCGACACCGACGCTGTTACGGGTGGTTCCTCTGCGTCTCAGAGTGTCTGTGTGGAAGAGCCGGTGCCTGCGGCTGAGGCGTCCAGTGATGCATCTAGCAAGCCGGCAGTAAATGTACCTGCTTTGTCAGCCTCAGTCTCTCTAAGTGTACCTGCCGCTACGGAGCCCATTGCGCCCCTGCAAGTCTCCGATGCTGGGGACAAGCCGCTCTCGGAGCCCGCGCGGCAGCCCGCAGCCAGCGTTGCGGCTTTGAGCAACAGCGCCAACATATCTGAGACCGATGGTGACGAGAGCAGCTTGTCGTCATTGTCTTCTTCAGTCAACCTCGTCATTGACGAGACTGTCATCGTGCCTGAGCAGGAGCCGAGGCCGCGGAGCCTGTGCAGTAGCCGTCCTCTTCTACATCGAGGATTAGCGCCAGCACTTCTAGTACCCTGTCTTCGGATGTTGTGATGGTCACTTTCAGTTTGAGCTTAAAACGTCCGCATGTGTCGACTACGGACTCGGACATTTCTTCTGGTCGGCCAAGGAGTCGGCTTCTGGTCGGCTCGTGCCTCCTCTGGTTCGACACTACGGAAAAAGTGAGGTGGTTTGGCGGCATTCTCGGCGCGCATTGTATTGCCTAGACATCACAGCTCCTAGTTTCATTTTTCATTTCCAAGATGACTACTGTCAACATGATTACACGTGCAGCAGTTCCGCAGTGTTATGAAGCAGGCCGAGGTGGTCGCTTTCGCTCGTTCTTCGGGATGCGATATCCCCTGCCTGTAAGAAACCAATTTCTTTTTGCCTCAGTGCTTTCGATCGATGCTTTCTTTTCGTACGCCAGCACGCGTTCTAGCGGCGTTGGCGTTCTTGTTTTGAACCGCATCCTCCTGCGATACCATAATGTTACGTACGATGCGCTTAGACGCGTGCTGGCGTTCGACTGCACGTTTAACGCACTTCGCCTGAGAATTCTTTGCATCTATGCACCTGCGCATTCTAATTTGGCAAACTCATTCTTTAAAGATCTAGGTGTGTATTTTCTTGGAGGACGTAACGTTGTGACGTTGGGCGATTTCAACTGCGTGCTCGATACGGTCGCTGATGTGCAGGGCCCCGGTAGGGGCAGGCCAGGCTGGAATGCGCGCGAGTTGCGCCGCCTAGTAAACCAGTTTATGCTCACAGACGCTTATGAGCTCCTGTATGGCGGTGTCTTAGTGTGGACTTGGCGTCGCGGGTTATCGTCGAGCAGATTAGACAGGACGTATGTACCGACGGGCCTTTCGAGGACAGTGTATGCTGCCAACGTAATGACGCTGCCATCTTCGCCGGTATACACATCAGACCATCGCCCCTTTCTTTTGTCACTCGGGGCTCCGGCGGCTGCAGTGTCTCCTCACAGACCATGGCGTTTGGACGTGTGCATCGTTCACGATGCCAGCACGATAGAAGGACTAACGCGGGCTTTTGCGTTTTTCGGTTGCTGCGGCCGTGCCTGGTGGCTGGGACCGTCTGAAGGAGCAGTGGCGCCACCATTGCGCCGCTTCTTGTCGAGCCCTTAGGGCTCGCGTCTGAGCTGAGGTGCGTGTGGCTACGGCGAAGCTGCGTATAGCTCATCGCACCCCGTCGCATATGTGCGCATGGAAAGATGAGCTTTCGGAGAGTCTACAGCGTCTTTTACGATCATCATCTTTCACAGCGGCTGCATGGCATTGTCGTTGCTTCGGTTTGCACGCCGGGAGCTGTTGTGCCCTCAAGGTGCCCCTGCTTTTACATCTTCCGCCAGGGCTGTGGCCCAGCCAGTTGGCAGGAATTTCAGTTCGTTTTTCGTCCATTTCCGGGATATTGCTCAGTCGCTCCTTCTGGTTGATCGCGATGACGTTTCCGCACACCCATTTTTTGCAGGCTTGCCGCAGGTACCCGCTGAACTTCGAACCGGACCGCGGCGCATGCGTTTTTATGGAGGCAAAACGCTAAGACGCCCGTGTGCTGTGCGATATCAGTGCACGTTAAAGGTTCTCAGGTGGTCGAAATTATTCCGGAGCCCTCCAATACGGCACCTCTCTCTTCCTTTCTTCTTTCACTCCCTCCTTTATACCTTCCCTTACGGCACGGTTGAGGTGTCCGCCGATATTCGAGACAGATACTTCGCCATTTCCTTTCCCCCAAAACCAGTTTTTATTATATTATTGTTCACGAAGCTTGCAGCTTGCTGCCCGTTCGTTCGGCGCGGAAGCTATTCTGGCGTTCGTGGCATCGGGTTTGTCGAGAACGATGTGCCGACGAACCACGACTGCAACTCGAGTCCCGCGCGTTTCGGCAAGCCGCCTGGCAGCGCTTCTACGGGGTTTGCCGCTCCGCGCATCCGTTTCACCGTACGTAGCAGAGCGATTTGTCTAACGGGCAAGGAGTCGCGTCGAACGGGCGATGGCGTTCTGTGGACTCCCTGGCAGTGCTGCAACACGCTGTCGCGTTCCACTCTTAAAGGTGAAGCTTATGCGTCCCCTAATTCATGTTTATGTATGTGTAGAAGTGAGCGGGTTCTTTTATTAATGCGAGAACAATAAATGGCTCACTTTCAAGCTCATATCCACAAAAAAGTGTCCGCAAGAAACGGCACCAGGCGACGTCACGAGCCGACGAGTCATGCGACGGAGATGATGTGACATAATTCATTACAATTAATATAATTAGATAAAGCTAGGACTAATAGTATAATTAGTGATGACATCATGTGAGTGCGACGTCATACCAGGTTACGTGACAGTGATGTATTGTGTCATCAAACCTAGTCACGTGACGATGCTGTAATATGACATCCCACCTACTCACGTGACAACGATGCGATATCTCGTCATGCCAGGCCCCCGTCCACCCCCATTTCAAGATCCATATGGATCCCACATTACTACACATGCGCGCATGACGCATTACAAAGAGTGCCCACAACCCGGTCCACATTAATGACATTAGGATTGTCCAGCAGGTAAACGCGCCAGTTCTCATGTATGGCATACTGCAAAGATCATGCAACGACACATGCCTTTGACTCTCGAGATGATGGCGATGATGATGATGCTAACAGTGTATCCTCATGAGCCCGGGGAAATCTGATATACCGCTACCAAATTAAAAGTTGCCAGAATATTGATTAAATATTGTACACGACCCAGCAACCGAAGACAATTATTGTGCGGGAAAATAGGAATACTTGCTGCTAATAAATAGAGATGATGATGTTGATGTTCCTGTGAGAGCAAGGCCCTCCCCAGTTTCCGCCACTTCCCTCCAGGTGGCGCTGGTAATGGTTTCGAAATCCTGGTAATTCTCCGATTACTCGGTGATCCCGCCGCATTTTGAAAGAAAGGGCTAGATTACGTTTTCGAGCACTGTGCCAACTATTAAAGTCACACGGGTCAAAACAACTGGCCTAGAGTGGGCAGCGTGAACCGCTCTCTCTGTCAAGAGCACTATGGCTCTCCGCTCAAATTTCCTCGCAGCGAAATCTTTTTTCGAGCCACCGCACCCCCCCCCCCCTCCCCGGAGAAAAAAACCCGCCTAAATACTCATAAGCCTCAACAGAATTCTGAGGCAAGCTGCTTTAAGTCAATTACTCGTTTTCCTTCAAAACTGAACAAATCAATGGTATGCCAGCATCCTCGACGTTTTTTACCCGCGAGCACCGCGGGAGCATTCTGCGAAGCACTTTAAAGTGAACGATGGGTATCTGCAAAATAGTTAAAGGAAAGATAACGTGTAGTGCCTGGCCGTCTGGAAGGCGGGCCACCAACCTAACTGATCCCATAAGAGAAAAGAAAAAGAGAATGATTAGAAACATAAAAACAAAAATCGCACACTATAAACAGAAGCGAACAACAGTGTGCCCCATTAAACGTCATATTAGTAGATTTGAAAGAGTGACTCAGCAGCACAGCGCGAGCATGCAATCAGTTCTATTCACACGTATTTATTAAAAGGAAAAGGAACCAGCTACCACATCACCACACATTCATTATAGTTTTTTTTTTCATTTTTTCGCCACTGTAACACTGCTATGCTGGAGCGTTCGTCTCGTGTTGCGGTGTTTCGACATAATAAGCGAATTTCCGAGACGGAACAAGGAACCGGAGACCAAAAGAGAGGTTATTCGGAAGGATAAAAAGTGAAATTATGTTTCCATCTGCTTCCATTACGGGACGGAAATATACAGAATTAGTGTGAGATTCGAAAGGGGAAGTCACCGATCAAAAGCTTCGACGGTGTTATACAGGTTTTTCTGGCTTCGTGCTTTTTTAATCAAATCAGCAGATGTCGTCGTTAGGAACAACATGAATCATATTCTCTCGCCTGTGCTGACTACTCCAGTTTCTGTTAAGTCAGCTTCTGATGATGATTATGATGATGAAAATAATAATAATAATAATAGTTTATTTCCGGGCAATTGTACATGATAGTAACCAGCCCGCTTAAGCATTGATGCTTATGAGCGTGGCTGGACAGTACAGCATGACTGCATGAGGACAAAGCCTTGCACAAAAACAAAAAAGAAAACATAATATTGAAAGCACATAAATGTTCAAAAGAAATAAACAAACACATCTATGTCGCAAAGTAGCGAGGCTAAAAACAAGGTATTAGTACTGGCATAGTATATGAACAACATTGTATTTTCCTCATTACACAAAAAAACCAGACAGGGCATTTTTGCAACTGAATTATCTTTTGAGCACTACCTATAAAGAAATAGCATTTTTCCAAATGAATTGTCTAATAAGGGAAGCATACGAAAAGCACATGGTGTCATTTATTTGACTGCACAAATGACCGTATAAATGCCTTATTTTTTTCGAACAGAGGTGAAGGTGTTGTCGGTTTCAAATTTGTTGAAACATGAAGGTACATAAAATGCTCAGGTTCTCTTTCCATAATTAGTGTACACACGTGGAATACTAAATTTCTCCATGTGTACAGCAGGATCCCCTTTTTTCGACTGCAAGGCAAAAGCCATGACGTCAGCGCCGACAACGAGCATGAACCCGAAGCAGTCTTGCTTGGGGCCATCCGCGCTGCGACGAATTTAGTGCGTGCTTGTTGAACTGAACTTATTTGTTTGCGGCATCAAACAAAGCTCCCGCGGGTCAACGTGAGTTACGTGCTTTGCGCGCTCCCGGGAGTTTGAGCCGACCGGCAGGCAGCTACGGGTGCTACGCCAGCGGGGCAAGGGGGAGGGAGAGTGGCGTGCTGTGGAAGCAGCACTCCTTCCAGGAAGACCAGAAGGGTGCGTCCTCCTGTCGGCTCGGGCTGAACGGACATTACTGCGCAGCACCGAAAGCTAAGAGGGCACTGCGGCATCCGGTTGTCTAAACAGGAGAAACCGAACACCAAACGTCATTGCATGAACACTGCGGTGATGCGCTGCAACTCGGCTTCGGAAGCGGCACTCGTCGGAGTAAGACGTGGCAACTGCAAAAAGTCTCGACCTCAAAATTTCGATCTCACTGAATGACGACCTCACTCAACCTCAAACTCACGCGTGAGGTTGAGGTCTGATTTTCTGACCTCACTCACAAAATTTCGAGCCGTCGCCGACCTCAACCTCACCTCACGACGTGAGGTTGAAGTCATATTGAGGTTGAGGTCGACCTCATGAGGTTGCCCCCTCTGCCCTATAGTGACGACCCAGCGACAGTGGACCACTCCACGCCTGGCGCCACGCACGGGGACGAGGGCTGCCAATCATCCGCGCTTCGCTTCATTAACAGCTGCGTTTGGTTATCGGCACCCCCTTGTCGGCGAGGAGCTCACCTGCGGAAAGGATACTTTCGGGAGATTTATCCCTGTGACCGCGCGAGGAAGAAGATGGAGAGGAGAGCGCCGCGTCAAGGAATGCCAGGCTTCGGCTAGCTTTAGCGCTTGTGTCTCATCTTTGTCCGTCTCTTGTGGTTTGGATGGTTTTGGCACTAGTTTTTCTCTAATTCAAGTATGCACCAACTAGCCCAAAAAGAGGGGTTAAAGGTCGTTGACTCCATCCAAAGACTGCGCCCAAGACTAAGTCCCTGTGATTGGACGAAAAAGGCGGGAAGACGACGGGAGAGGCTATTTAAAGGGGTCGACACGTTCGTCGAGCAGCGATTACCTGAGACATCTTCTCAGTTTGTAAATTGTTTCTGTTCGTAACCCATTTGTAAATATGTAGATACAGTTTTCTCTTGCTTCTACTACTCCCCGTCTCCGGCCCACGTTCCTTCCTCTACAGACACAGCTGCGGTGTTCCTATACCCGATGTCTGGTGAAACACGCCACTAGCTCGGCGAGTCGTGTATCAACTGGTGGCGGCGGTGGGATACTACCCAAGCCATAACAACTGGTGGCCATTGGTGGGATGATGCTACCCGAGCTATATCAACTGGTGGCAGCGGTGGGATGCTACCCAAGCCATAACTACTGGTGGCCATCGGTGGGACGATGCTACCCGAGCTATATCAACTGGTGGCAGTGGTGGGATGCTATCCGAGTTGTATTGTTGTGACTTTGAGGTGGTCCCGTAACGCTCGCCACCCGTTTTGTGACAGAGCGTCGCCAGCTCTCAGTCGGTAGCGAAGACTCCGAGTCAGGCGTCGGTGAGAACAACGAAAGGATTTTATACATTATGTACAGAGCATTATACAGGACGATATCGGCACAGGGGCCGAGAGCTAGCAGCAAACGCGACTGTTCTCGCACGGTGACGTCCGGCGAGGCTCCAACGCGTCACACATCACACTCCGCTCGGGAGCGGCACACTCAGCACGGGCTCGGAAGAACGGAGTCCGGAGTCCTCTCCAGGCGGCAGCGTTGGGGCTTATATAGCCCCGAGAAACGGTCGTCACACAAACGGACCAATAAAAATCCAGCACTTGACAGCCGTCCGAGAGGTCCAACCAGCGACCGCGCTGGCCACCCGCTTCAAGTTTGCCGCGCGCGGTAATTCCCAGGAGGAAAGGAGGATCGGCGCCTGGCTGTCTAGCAATGTTGCAACACGTTTGGACATGTTGCTCGCCGATGCTTCTCCATAAGGCGCCGCTGCCTAGCGGCGCAGCATCTGTGCTTGACAAGGGGGCGTTAGGGCGCGGTTGCCTTGCGGCGCAGCACCGGGCTAGTCCAGGGGGCCTGTCCAAGGGCGTTCGCAGGAGAATTTGTGCATCTTGTAAATGTGGAAACCGGGCTGGTTGTCCGGGCACAACAGTATCTACGTGCATTTTCCTTGTCAACGTGCATTTTATGTGGCACCCATTCCTGCCAGGGGCCTTTGTTCAAAGGCTGGAAGTATTGCTGAAATAAATAAATATATATTATGTTATTATTGTTATTATATGTAAACTATCCCGCTATAAATTACGCTGAAAATCACGATTATTTTGCATTTGACCCCTTGCCTTGGGGACCAACCGCTAAGACCCTTTGCAGTTAGTCCCGAAAAGGACTAATGGCTGTGGCAAATCAGTTAGTCACCATAAAGACCAACGTCTCGCCCCCTCTTAGTACGTTTAACCTACGATGAATGTTGTCCTAATTTTAAGAACACCACACATCCTGGCCCGCCATCGGTGTCAGTGGACCCGTGAAGAGGCGGGAGCATATCATACTGACAAATTCGAAGACGTGTGTGTTAGCAAGCAATCTTTGTCACTGCACGTGAAGGAGCGCGCTTTCATTCATATCTTCGCGCATTAGATATTTCATCTCGTTTTACTGTTACTGTTTTTGTGTGTGTGTGTGTGTGGCATGCGCAGCCAACTGTATATATTCCGCTTTCTTTCCAATAAAATCTCAGTTGTGCAGAGCTGTTTCCTCTCTCCGATGTGTTTTTTTGTCCACGTTCTTCGCACGCTGTTTCTCTGCTATGACAAATTACTACCAACTAGCCCAGATTGCCGATCTCGTAATGTCGGAAAACTTATATGAAAGGCTGAATGTGACGCAAATGGACAAGGAAGGAATAAATAGTATTGGTAGTGACCAACCGTAATGTTTGGGCATACGACGAAGGATTCATCTATAGACCGCAATCTCATAATAGGCAGCACGAAATTCGGTACACAAGTGACTGTCATTTCATGACCATATTATAGGCGGTAGAAAAATTGGTACAGAAAGCCTCAAATAATTTGTGGACGCATGATAAACTTCTAGGAATAATTCAGACCGAGAGACATTTTCGTTACTAAGTGAAAACCAGTGGCAAGGAAAAAAAAGGGAGCCTAAATTTTGGTGGGAAGTTGATGTTAAAGATGCAATATCAAGCCGCCAACCAGCTTCCAGTGCGTACCGAAAAGCAAAACAAGAAAATAGACCATTACCTGAAATTTAAAAAAATGGGACGAATACAGAAAACAAAAGAATGGTGCCCAAAAGATGGTCCCGGAAAAAATTCAAGAATACAAGCGAGCAGAGGATGACAGATATCATAAAAAAAACGTTAAGCAGGTGCATAGAAAATTTCTGGAACCGCCTGAAGGCACATGGTACAAATTCGGAAGAAACGCGCCGGCATATAGAGGATGACGATGGTAACTTAAAGAAAAATGAAGCTGACGAGCGATTTATTTGCGAAGAGTTAGAATAAACATTCAAAAACTGTGATGACGCCAGCGATATGCGACTTGATGCAAGCACCCAGAGAGAGGAGGATCTTGACATCGACATAGACGAGTTAAAGTGGGAAAAAAACAGAAAAGTTCTCCTTTGCGTATAGCAACCGGTTTAGGAAAAAAAAGACAGTGAGACTAATCGCATTCCTTGGTAAAACACACAATGTGCGCTGCATAAATTGACGTAACGGTTGAGGTATCGGGAGAACTGCAGGATGGTTTCAGAAACGGTGTCGATTAGACGATAGCTTGTTTGTAGTCGCCCAAAACATTCAGATTGCTACAAGTGACAAACCACTTCGTGGATGGCGCTTTTAGACCTTAAAGGAGCTTGCGGCACTGTAAACCACGCCCTACTATGACCAGTTTTGGAAGAGGAGGATGTGGGTAGTGAAACGATATATTTATTAAAAGTAATCTATAAGGAGAAAGTGAAGTTACACCAAGGGACCAAGTGTTAAGGTTTAAAGGGTACTTAGGCAGGGAAGCATCCTTTATCGCCACTTCTTTTGACGAAGCTATAGAAATAAGCAGACCGGGGCTTAATTTGTCGTGGCGGCGTATCGGCCAACTGGAAACAAATGACTTACTGAGACTGATGTATGCGGACGATATCGTTCTCTCAACAGACAACCGGAAAAACCTTCAAGAATTGGAGGAGATCTGCGGACAGGAGGCGGAGGTTCTAGGACTGAGATTTAGCGCAAAAAAACTCGGGAGCTATGGCTTACAATTATGGTATTGCAGATTGTTGGGCCAGTTGGTGAAGCGACATATTCAATGATGAGCCCGGTATGATTACGTTATAGAATTTGGAGCTAAAGATCCAATATAATTGTGCATCATTAACTCCAGATATGTCTAGAATTAAGGCGTACAAGTATCTTGGTATTGGATGAATGATGGGAAGAACTACTTGCGAGACCAGAGGGAGGAAGTAGTGAAGAAAGCGAAAAGAAACGTAGCTGTCGTGAGGCGCAGGGAACTCTGAGGAAACAACAAATATGAAGTGATTCGGATAGTCTGGAAAGGCGCAATGGTACCAGGCTTAGCTTCAAAGGCTGTTGTGTGCTTGGCATCTTCCACAAATTCTGTACTTGAATTAAAACAGAGGACAGTCGGCAGGTTTGCCTCGGGTGCACATGGATAACAACTAACGAAGCAGTCCAACGAGATATGGGGTGGTCAGCGTTCGAACCGCGGGAGTTAAAAAGCAAGGCACAATGTAAAGACCGGTCGTGGCAAATAGAGGAGAAGCGATGGCCGGAGAAAGTTGTCAGGTACTTATACCACTGCAGTATAGATGCTACATGGAGGAGGAAAAAACTGATGGCTTGCAAATAAATAAAAAAACGTCAAAGGTAAAGAACAGATAGTAAGGTAACCGTGAAACAAAGTACGTACCTCAGAAGACACTCACTGGAAAAAGAAAATGCTGGAAAAGCCATCGCTGGAACTCTACAGGACGGCTAAAACTAAAATTAAAAGGGAGAAAAGGAAGCGTTTTACTCTTCTACGCTAAGGCTGGGTGATGCCTGTAAAAATTTGGCCACGGATGGCGAGTTGGTGTAGGTTCAGCATCTTTGAACAGTGCAAAAGGACCGGAACGAGCAATAACAGATACGCACAGCGCTGGTTGTCAACTGGAATTTTATTCGGAAAGATTCACGCTTAAAAAACCCCGAAAGCCAGCGTGCAAGAAACTGTGCGGAGGTTTAAGTCACCTTAAGTGCGACATTAAATTCCACATTTATCGCAGCTTGTGTTGCAACTTCTGTGTGTGCCTGCATCAGGTGCTTGCGCCCTTAATCTGTCGTGCGGCCCGCGGTTACGCCTTTCATAGGGGATCTCCAATGAACCGCGGCCAGCACCTGCCGAAAGGCCCTGTCAGGCAGAGTGCTGCTGGAGAGGGCGCTGCCGACGCAGACAGCTGCTTCGCTCATGGTGGCCACCGCCGGGTCCATCAGTCAGCGGGCGCATCTGTATACCGGCAGGGACCCGCATGGCTAGAGGCGGGAGGAGGGCGTCATCGACATGAACGAGGTGACCTGCATTGGCCTGGTGACCTGTCGCGCTTACGGTGCAGCAATAAAAAGACGCAAAACGGGACAAAAACGAACCTGTTCTCGTCTCAGCCCGGTCCGCTGCTCGCGCGGAAGACGCACGGCACAGTGCGGCAGCGCGCCGACATGCTTCTCCCGCTCTGCGCTCTGCTCGCCTCTGCGACCACGTCCGCCGCCGAACCACCGCAGGGACCCGACGGCAGGGTGCACTTCGACGGGTAAGGAGACGGCCCGCGGCAGGCCCATCGGAATCGACGCGCGCGCGCCCTTATTTCTCGCGCGACTCTTCTGAAATGCGCGCCGACGCCGAAGCGCATGGATGCTGCGAGCTGCTAACTGATAATGCGAACTAATCGTGAGCATCTCTGACATCAGACGCCCCGGAAGTCGTGCCGGAAAGCTGTCTTATGGTGTCGGCGGCACGCCTGCGCCGCAGTGAGTTTTTAAAGCGGCAGGTGCAAGCCGCTTTTTAGCGATGGTTGTTGGCACGGCAGGAACCCCCCGGGCTCAAAGGTGCACCAGCGGGACGGCTTCTGCGCTGCAGCAGGATGGAAAGCGAGGCGAAAGCGCAAGAACGCAGAGAGCAAAAGGCGCAAAGAGCTCGAGAGCAAAAGGCAAAGTGACTGATCTGCTATGCCTGACCATTCGGCAGAAATAATTTTTTTCCGCGAGCCGGCATCCCACAGACCTTTGCCCATAATTGTACAGTGCATTGGCTCAGAGAATGGGAGATTTAACGTCGAAGCGTTTGATACGATCAAGCGTTTGTCGTTGTGGTGTGCTGCGTAGTAGAAAGGTAAGGGACGTTTCTTAGCAAGCCATGTACTTTAGTCGAACCAAAACTGAATATGTACGTGAAATGGTTTTTACTGACGCATGAGCTAACTTAAATTAGGATTGTGAAATAGTTTGAGACCGCAGTCCTAACGCGGTTCCTCATTGACACATATACTATATGTATCCGATTTTCCGCAAGTCGTCAGTGGAGTAGGAGCGGATTTAAGGAAGAGGGGGGGGGGGGGGGGGGTCCTCCTTCCAAGTAATAAATTTTATACATCATGCTGTACCCTATTTTTTCGACGAAAAAAAGTTCTATAAATAGCTGGACCAAACTCCCCTGCAGCGGAGTTTGGTCGCAGTATCGTGCTCTGTTCGCCCGACATTCTGGTTTAACGTCGGAAGTGAAGTGTGCCTTTCAGCTGCAGGTTGTCACTTTTCCATGAAGTACCGAATAAAATTGAAATCATGCGCCTATTTTTCCCGGGCATATAAACATATAGCAACCAGTGTAGACGATGGCTCGGGTTATGCGGTGTAGTCTGAAGCTGCCGTT